>JBBMKC010005149.1:0-19297 GCA_037834085.1 Bipalium vagum | reverse complement strand
ATTATTATTATTATTATTATTATTATTATTATTATTATTATTATTATTATTATTATTATTATTATTATTAAATATTCATTTTATAAAATGACAAAACATTAAAATATATTAAAAAAAAGTTTTATATTAATTATTGTTAATATCAATTGGCTTACTATCAAAATGTGAAGACATTTTTCAAATAAATTTAATGGATGATAAAACAACTAATATTTAAATAAATTTTCTAAGACCTGAAAATTATTTATTGATAATTAAAAATATGTTTGTTAAAATTTCATACACATTTTTTAAAATAATTACAATAATTAAAATATTCCTCAGGTTTAATTAGTCTACTCATAAATATATAATATGAAAAAAGAGATAAAAAATAAAAGATGTGAAATAATTGTAAATAAAATATAATAAACTTCAAAATATATTAAAATAATAATAATAATAATAATAATAATAATAATAATAAAATTTAAAAATTCAATATTACTAACCATTGCATTTTTACAACCACCCATACATTGATCCGCTCTTACACCTGAGCAGGTTTGAGAACATTCTTTGTGGCATTTCAGACATTCTTTGCTTACCCCATCAGGATTAGGTAAATAACCAGGTTCAACAACACAATTTTGAGCACATTTATTACCCAGCTTTACATTAATACACGCTACACACTGACTGGGACCAGGGCCCCAACATCCCAATGAAGGTTCGCATTCACTATGACAAACTTTACCCAATTTCCCTATATAAATATACATGATGTTAATCGTTTATTTTTTTAAAATATTTTTTTATTTTGATTTTTAAAATTTCTAGATGAAGAAATTTCATTTATTATTATTATTATATTTATATAATAAAATATAATATATATGTAATGATCATATTATTTTATAGAGCTCCTCTTTTAAATTAACATTATTTTCCATAATAAATTTGAAAATTTATTTATTTTTTGAGCAATTATTTAAACTTTTATTATTATTGAAATAATAATAATATTCTTATTCCTGTTAATTTTAATTAATATTAATTAAAACAAAATATGATAAAAGAAAATCAATATTATACTAAAAATAAAATAACAAGTCCATAATATTTTTACGAAACCATAAATATTCAATGCCAATTAAAATAATTGATTGTATGAAATGCCAAACGCCATGTGAGCAGAGAAAACATGAAAAAACGTGAATGTAATTAAAGTAGAAATAGTACAGTTTCTGAGATGAGTACAGGCTCGATTGGTGGTCAGTTGGTCATTGTCATCAAGTGATTAAGATTTACAGAGATATCTCTTATTGTAAATAATAATAATAATATTATTATTGACACTATGTTGAAGGCAATGACAGAAACTTGGCTGAGTTGTTGTGGTACTGGTTATCGTGGTAGCGGTGATGGAGATGGTTATCGCTAGATGGTGTCCAGTTGTTTGTGATTGATGATACTCATTGAGAAAACCATTATCAACAACAGTGTAGCATTATTGGCTGTACGACCTAACGTAGAACAAACATTATGCATCACAGCTCGCATAAGCGCACCAAGACAAACAGAAACAGATCAGCAAAACGAGTTTGTCAAGCTTAGTTGATACTGATAATGTTGTCATGAAGTAAAGGTATTGAACAAAATATTCAAGTACCCTGCTGAGAGACCAATGTGAGATCGATCGACAAAATGAGAAAATCAATAAATCTATTCATTGTAATACTCATCAAAAATAAATTCGTTGTTACTTTCTGAGATTGAAACAGACATTAAAAATCAATTAAACTGGAAAGATTTTATTTATCGATTATCAATAGTTATAATGAACAAGGTTTGGCAGTAAAATCGATCCGGAACCACCCTAAAACCACATGATCATATGCTCCTAATTTCCTTCGTCTTGTTTTAAGCTTATTTAGATTCCTTATTTTTTATGATTTCTAGCCTGGTTCTTTGCTTATTATTTTCAGATCTATGTTTATGTTTTGTTATTATTTTTATATATAATAAATAATAATATTTATTTAAATTTTATTGTATTATCAATATTATTATTTTATTTTCAATGTTATTCTCTTTATTATTATTGTTATTAGGTTGATGCAAAAGATATGGAGTCAACAAAATTTATTAATAAAATAACAAATATAACTGTTTATTCCAATGTATAGTCTCCACCAGCATTTATGACAGTTTGCCATCTTCTACGAAGCTCACGGGTTTCCTTGTCAAAGAAATCAGATTTCTTAGATACAATATAGTCGACCATCCATTTTTCTACCTCAACTTGATTTTAAACTTTTTCTCCAAGACAAGTTCTTTCATCGAACAAAATAAATAATAATCGGATGGGGCCAGGTAAGGACTGAAAGACGAATGAAGAAGCAGTTCCCAACTTAAATCCTCAACTTTTTCATGGACGATTTTCGCGACATGAGGTATCGCATTACCATTAAGAAATCATTTGGAAGTTGGATCGATCCCATTGTTTTGTAGAGCTCGGTTAAGTTTTTTCAATTGTTAACAATTGCATTCATTCTTTTGCCTTGTTTGAGCAATTTAAAATGAACCAATCCTCGAGAATTCCACCCCAAATTGAGCATAATCTTTGAGACTGTTACAGCAGACTAATTTATCGGAATTTTTCGAAATTTTGTGTAGAATTGAGCTCATAATTACCTAACAGTTTTATTTGCAGACGTCAGGGAGTGTGGAATCCATCTACCACAAAGATTACTTATTCCAAGAAAATCCAAATGTCTGGTAATTGTGACATGGTCATGTTTGAATATTTCTAATAACTTTCGTCCCGTTAAATGTTGAATCTTCGATTAATTTCAAAAGATTATGACATCATGACCGTAAGCTTTGCAAACATCTGCATGAAAAACCTTTGGTGTTTTGTCAAGCTTAAAATCATATAGAAGAAATGCACGAATTTTGAATTTTCGACATCTAAAATCAAATTTATATGAAGATTAATAGATATAATTATCAATATAAATATTGAGATCAATAAAGACCAGTATTACATAATTTTATTAAAAATAATGGTTTTCCAAAAGATAAAGTGCTGACCATATAAAGTAAAGCTGATTGCATTACTTTTGCACCATCTTACTATTCAAGTATATTATTATTTTGTTTTTATTATTTCATTATGATTAAAACAAAAAGAAAATGAATATTATTAAAAAGTATTTTTTTTTGGAATATTTATTTTCTTATTATTATTTTATTATCATAATAATGATAATTATAATTTTTTATTATTAATACTATTATTTTCCTTATTGTTATTATTATTAATTTTTTGTTATTTTATTATTATAATAATAATAATTTTATTTTAATCATTAGCTTATTAAAAAAATGTGATGCAAAATGCTCTTTAAAACTTAGTATAATTAGAAATCTCTTAATAATTATTATTCAAACTTATACTTGAATTTTAAGCGTCACGAGCTTAAGTTTTCGTGGTTAAATTGATTTGTAAATTATACTTTTCTGTATTTTAGAGAGACAATTAATCAAGTGGATTTTACAATAATAATAACAATGATAATAGTTTTCATGAGACGTGACGACTCATGATATAATTGACAGAATTCGAAACTGGAAGATTTACCATACTTAAAAGTTCATTTTTGAAATACCTCCATTTAATGAGGACTCAGTCGAAGGCATTTGATTAATTTTTGGAATGAGGGCTTTAACAATTTTAATTATAGGAAACATTTACTGACTTTTACAGTTCCATGATTATTATTAGGATTATCGTTAAAAGTAAAAAAATAACCATTAAATATTTTTGATAATTTTTTTAAAAAGATTTATTTTCATTTGAATTTTATTTTTCATTTGACATTTTGAAATAAAATATTTTTTTACCTTTATATACCTTTAGTCTTAAGAATCAATGAATAGTAAACGATACACATAATAATCAATCATATTGACTCTGTTTTATAACTATTACTATTATTAATATAATAATTATTATACTGATCAAAATAAAGAAATGGTGAAATTAGTTTCATGTCTTATTGATCGATATCAGAACAGCTTGGCTGTTGCTAAGCTCATCGTTAAACGTTTAAAATCATTACAGCTTTTAGTATGATGTAATGCTGGATTATTGATTTCAATAAAAAATAGATCATGAGAATCACAAGATAAACATCACCATTAAAAATTGTATTTTTAAATCATTAGGTATTAATTGTTTGATAAACGTTCATTTAAATTAAGAAATAATTCAATTAGGTAAATATGTAAATATTAATATAATAAAAATAACAACAATGATAAAAATAATAAATGATTAAAGATATGAACCTGAAAATGATAAGTAATTCGAAAATTATTAATATATTATTATAAATTTAATAAAAACAATAATTATTATTAGAATAACTCATGTATTATTATTTATAATCTTAAAAAAAATACAAATAAAAATAATATTAAAAAATAATAAAATTATAATAAAAAAAAGAATTATTAAAATAAAAATAGTAAATTAAAAATTAAAATTAATAGTATGAATGATTGAAATAAAAAAATATCAGAACTTATTTCGATAAAATGAAAACGATAATATTAATAAAAAGATATTATTCTAGAAAATAATAAATAAATAAATTTATAATTCCAAAAGACACAAGAGAAGGGAAACAAATCTCTCACCACAATACGATGAATTGCCAATGTTGGTCACCTGAATATTCTCAAAGTTGATTACTTTCCTGAATTTGTTGACATCGAAATAGCACAAGTTGGTATTGTTGTTCAGCTCGATTATAGCACTTTTGTGGCCTTTCAAGCCTATCGATTTCAAGTTGGTCAATCCCAAAAAGCTGATATTTGTGTTGTAGATTCCAAATGTGACTGGGATGCTTTGGGTATGGCCACCTTCAATGGTTTCCAAATTGCTCAAAAAAGACATGTTGTCCAATTTGAATTTTATGGATTTCAAATCGATATAAACGCTGCCGGAGACATGTCGAAGTTTGTTCAGGTACCAAAAGTGCTTAGCATCGGTGATTGGGACATTCTCAATCGAACGACTATGTAATGATTTTTTCATTTATTAAAAGTGACACCATATCGATTATCAAAACACCAATAATCATATAACGAAGTTCCCCAATGTTCTTTTACACAATAATTTTTCATTAAACATTTAATATTAATAAACAAAATAATAGTCGCTAAAATAATATATCAATAATAATAATAATAATAATAATATCTTAAAAATCTAATAATAAAAGTTCTCTTAATTTTATCTATGAAATAAATCTAAATTTAATGTAAACACATAATAATATTCATAAAATAATAATAGTATTATTAAAACATTATTTTTGTTACAATAAATATTTTTGTTATTTTATGTGCATTAATATTTTAATAACAAGATTTTTAAATATTAATTATTATTATACTATAACTTTTAATAGAAATAAGAATAAAATAAGCTATAACTTGGAATTGAACAAAAAACTCACGAGACGAATGATTCTTCATCTATCTGAATCGATCCTTTGAAAGTGGTACAGTTTTCAAGCTTCCTTATTTTCACTGCATCCAGAGAAAAGATGGATATCATATTTTCCTTATCCGAATAAATGTCATCCATGTTACAAACTGTGAGTTTTATACAATTTATAAAAGGTTATTTGTTAAATAAATTAATAAAAAATGAAGGTAATATAAATATGGATAGTAAGATTTCTTAAATATGATGTTAAAAAATCACGTAAACATAAACGATAATAATAATAATAGGAAAAAAAAATTGATAAATAAATGACAATAAATATAAATATATTACTACACAAAAATAATAAATAATAAAAATCAATAATAAAAACATAATAAGGAGAAAATGAATATACATAATATAAATAATAATAAATAAACGAAGATAATAATGAAAACATCAAAACGAATTACTTCTTTCACAGAATTGTTTGCACTCCACACATTGATTCCCTTTTCGAATGTAATTTTTAAACGTGCATTGCCGCTTACACTCTCCTGCCTGTTCGAGTAAACCATCTAAAATAAAATGAGACACTAAACACGAGATAAAAAGAAAACTTCGCCCACCTGGACATTTACTCAAGCAAACATTTATGAAAAGAGGTCGAAAATATTTGTTTGGCACAGGAATACCTTTGTCTCGGTTGAAAATGAATTTGGAGGAACACTCGGATTGACAAAATGTACCGTTGAGAACGGCCTGACAGGCCTGGACATAAAGGAAATTAATGGGAATCTAATGGGCACAAAACACGACTCACTATGCACGAGTCGGCCGTACTCGACGTACAGCCTCCCAGACACTGGGAGTTACAGCACTCTTCTTCATTGGTTTTTGACAAGAAACAGCGATTGGCGCACATTCGTTTCTGACATTTTGTAACTATTGAAAAGATTACGTGATACGGTGGTACTTATAGGATAACAAAAAATCATACAGATTTGGCATTGTGATGGAGAAGGTCCCCAGCAAAACCTTGAGAAGTTTTTTGTCGGACAATGACGTGAACACTGAAAGTCACTGGAAGCGCCTTAAAGTGGTTAGTGATTTTATTCATGAATTTTGGAAATTAATTTTAGTGTGAAAATAACTACGTTATACAAAAATGAATTGGAAAAAAGGTCGATTCATTAAAAATGGTTTCTCGGCTTTTATTTCAATATCACATAAAATAAGCGATAAGGGTCATAAAGGTTTGTTAGATCTATTAAGTCATTTGAGATGAGATCATTAAGCGTTTCTGAGGAAGAGTGTGCCATACAAAAGTACTTCTTTTAGAAAAAGCAAAATAATCATAAGAAAATGAAATTGGAAACATTTATTTTAATTATTTAGTTCTCATAGAAATACAGATTTTCAACAAGAACTTTTGATTTAATCATTTGATGAATAATTTTGAAGAAAATTCAATTCAAACTATCATTGGCGACCATAGAGATGCCGATATTGGAGAGTGTCAAACCGGGATTTTTTCAGAGTAAATATAACTTTTAATAGCATTCATTAAATCCTGAAACTGGTAATTCGATATGGCTCAACTTAAGAGGGTCAGAAAACTTTTTGTTGAGAAGGTGATTCATCCAGACCCGATAGAGTCCTAGAGAAGTCAAATAGACAAAGCCTTGGATTTTCATTTAGCCTTTGGATATCGAAACAAGCCATTAGCTATTATTAAAGAAATAGTTAATTATAGACAACAGAAGATTTTGAAGAATTTTTTAATAAGTCAGAGAAGCTGGTACATAAGATATTAGCCCTAAAGTTAGATAAGGAATAACTTATGGTTGAATTTTTTATAACATTGAACAGTCCACAATAAGGTCAAAGAATATTTTATTATATTTGTATAATTTTATATTGATATATTAAAAATTCTATTGATTTTTTAGTGATTGATATTTTTTTTATTAATTAATTTTCAAGTATCTCACTTCGAACAAATGATACTAATGAAAATATCACACAAACATGAAAAATCACTACTTACATGTTCCTTCTACTTTTTGGTTGTTTGGGTCCTCAAGTAACTCATCCCAATCGATATGAGCCAGACTTTTGCAAAAAACGGGTGAGATTTTTATATTTCCATTGACAATACCTGAAAATGAGATAAATTTTGTGGTTGGAATGAAAATTGTCTTAAAGAACTGAAAAAATATGTTTCAGCGATTTATTATTATTATTATTATTATTATTATTATTATTATTATTATTATTATTATTATTATTATTATTATTATTATTAAATGATAAAATGAAAAATTATAACTATTATTAAATTTTAGTTATTAAATATGAATAAAAAATTAAATAATAATTATTAAATAAATATCAAAAAATAATAATTATAATTAAATTAATTAAAATAATACACATTATTAAAATAAAAAAATTGCCTGATAAATAAAACGATAAGTTTTAAAATGATTCTTAATTTATAATTTCCATTAATTAAACATCAAATAATATTCCTGATATAAAAATTATAATAAATATATTTTAATTAGTCAATATTTTCATGATTTTATCAGCAAAATAATTATTAATTATTGAACTTGATAAATATTAAAATAAAAAATTAATAAAACGCGCACTGCGTAATGATCGCAAATCGATGATGGATTTCATTGTTGAATTTGAAGTCCAGTGATTATCCCAACTAATCTCTAGAGAATTGTGAAAACCTTCCATCCAGTCACGACTATGACTCTTTGAGTTTCCTCGAATAACTCTCAGATTGCGCAATGGAATGATGGAAACATTTGAATTACGAATCTTTAAAGACCCTGTAATCTCTTTTATTGAAGATAGGAACTCCAAATCTGGTTCGGAACCATTCACTAATGTATGTTGAAAGATATTTATGGTTGTTTTATTCAGAAATTTTAAAAATTATTTAAATATTTATCGTCGTACGGGTTGGATAGATGTTTACATATTACAACAGATAGTTTAACTGTAATGATATGTTTAAACAGTTTTCAATGAAAAATTAAAAATAATTATTAATAAAGTAAAATCTTATATAAAATAAATCTTAAAAAATAATAATAAAAAAAAATATAATAATAATAATAATAATAATAATAATAATAATAATAATAATAATAATAATAATAATAATAATAATACTAGAATAACAGTTATATATTATACATATGTACATACTATTTTAAATCCTTTATATATGTATTTTGATAAGGTAACCATTTCAGATTTTATATTAATATAGTAGTATTAAATTTAATAAATATAATATAAAAATGAATGTTAAATAACCAATGTCTGATGATATGGACTTCACATTAGTTGATAGTTAAAAATTATTTGAATATTTCCATTTGTGATAACAGAAAAAATTAATAATTAAAAAAACTTATGGACTGTTATTAACCTAGTGGTGTTAATAAACGATAATAATTATCAACAGTAATAAATAATACTAAAAAAATAATAAAAATTAATATTGTGACAATAGAAATTAATATACATGAATGATATTTGAACAATTTTTATTTAATTTCACAATTGATTTGTTCAATCATTAAAAATTTTTATAAATCAATGTTTTAAATTGTAAAGAAAGTTTAAAATATAAATGATTAATTATTTATTGATTTAATTTAACTAATTTCTCATTGGTCACTTTAATTTGTATTTTTCTGTTTTCATTGAAATAAAAATATTTTTGTCCTCTTACAAAAGGTGCTTCTTAAAATTTTTCTTATTTCATTATCGGCCCACTTAAGCGATAAAAAATGAAAAATTAAATGAATTGAAGATAACAATTGACAATCCTTAGAGCAATGTAGAGAGAAAACTATATAAGCCAATATTGATCAGTAATTCCAATAAACAATCAAAGTTCTAGTGAAAAGAGAAACATATAAAAAGGGAAAAATTTTGCCGATAGAAACGACAAATCAAAATTAAGTTCATTTAAACCAACCAATGATCTTATGTATATTTTCAAATGTAGTATAAGTTAAACGGACTAATAATTTGGAGACACACCAAACCAATTTTCAGGGAGTGTTATTTTTAACAATATTATATTTTTTTATTTATGAAGAAATCAATCTTGGTACAATTAAAAAAAATCTATAAATCTATTAAAAAAACGAGTCTTGAAATCGGACATCATTTCTTTTCCGCCTACTTAATTTAGTAAAGATAATATTTTTGTTTAGAGTTGATAAAATTTTATTAGTCGTTGTAAAACCCGAATAATTGAAATCAACGATGTGTCAGAATCAAATTTGAATTACATCTCTCGATAAAAACACCAAAAACGTTAGGAAACGCCTGGAAAACCATCGTAAAGAAAACAATAATTTGTAGCGGTTAGTCGGAAAATAACGACACGCTATTTATGTATAGTCAGTTGTTTTAATCTCAATCGAGGTCAACAGTGAGTGTAAGGAAAATTATCGATGTTTTCGCTACTTATAGAGTGAGAATGAAGACATTTATTGGAAAAACGGGACCCAGAGTTGATAAATGACCTGGTTTGAATGATTTCATTTCGAATCAAGATTAAAACGGAATTGAAATAGTTAAAATCAATTGGAAAACTTATGAGAAACCCACGTGTAACGTAAGAAAGAAAAACAGAAAATATATATAAAAAAGAACAACGAATTGGAGAATGAAAGAGATGGAAAATACAAAAAAAGGATTTGTCTATTTTATTTAAAGTTATCTCTTTCATTTTAATAAATAAATCATATATTTCGAATACTTATTAAAGATATTTTTATTATTTAATGTTTAAAACAATCATTAAAATCATTTGAAATTAAATAGTTCCATGCATAACAGATTTTGAAATACCTTTATTGATTATTATTTAATAGGTTAAGAAAATAATGATGTTCTAATAGTAATATATTTTTAACCAACCTTAACAATTATTATTATTAATAATAGATAATAATACTAAAAGATACTCCTTTAAAAAACTTTAAAAAATCAATCATATTCAACGAAATAAAATAGGTTAAAGTTCGTTTTATAAAACCTAGATGGACGCAACATATTTTTAAGTACCTTCAGGTCTCCATTTCATTGAGGACATTAAATCAATTTTAGGTAGTTTTAAAAACAATTTAAATATGAGAAGAAAAGTTGGAACGAGAATTTAAAATTAAGAAAAATTCAGAAAAATAAAGAATAAATTCAAAATTTATGGATTTTCATTTCGCACTTTTTAATTTTTTTGTAAAAATCAATAAAATCATTTTATACAAAATCAATTTATAAAAAATTTAAGAAATTAATTATAACTATAATAACTCACCGGAATTGATAATATTATTTATTACGATGTTACCATGAACATGGGAACAAAATTTTCCAAGGTCACGTTTGAGAATGTAATAATTTGAGGTCTGACTTCCATCCAATAAATCCATACTACTTAAACAGTCTTTTTGAGAAGAGGAAATAATCCAATTAAAATCCAATAATCAATATGAAAGAAAACTAACATTTTATATCCGGATATTCTTGTAAAGTTTCTGTAATCGGAAAGGAAATCAATGAAGTACATAAAATTTTCATCAAAATGCAATTATGTAAAAATATATTTTTCATAATTCTGAGAAAAACTCTGCGACTGTTCATGTGTATATATTCAGAATGATAAATCAGTCAAATCATTTGATCAAAAAAATTTTCCAAAAAATAAATCTCAAAGTAAATAATCTTAAATTGTGGATCGATGAAAATCCCTAAACCAAGGATTTGGCGGTTTTAGTAATGATAATAATAATAATAAAAATGAAATTAGTAATAATAATAATAAAATCATTTGAACATTGATATTTCAATTAATATCTCTCAATCATTGATCCAATCAGTGATTTGAATCGGATGGATGTATTAAATTTTCGTTTGTGGTTTAATTAATTATGGACGATTCATTTGACACAATGTGGATACATCATTTACTGTTCGCAAACAACACCACAAATAAATCGACAGGCTTCGAAATTAATATCCACCAGTGCTTCGGTTTTAAAAATAAAAAGGAAAAAAATTAAAATAACATCAGTTAGTAAATTTCTCAAATCACTGACTACGGAGAACCTCAGTTTTATATTGACATTATTTTAACATGTAAAATACAGTATTCCCGTTTGCTGTGTTGTTCAGATAAAATAATGGGAAAAAAAGAATACCAATATTTATTCAAAATAACATTTGATTTTAGCCTTTCAGGTCCAACTATAATTTTTACCAAAAATATTATCACCAACTTCTGTCAGATAAAATCAGCAAAATATTAGATTGTTCAGAAAGTTTTTCAAGTTTTTTGCTTATGTACATTAAAATTTTAAATAATTCAAATAACTTGTTTAACATTGAAAGCCTAAATAGTGCTCTATTTAAATTATTGATCTGTTTTTCTAGCTATATCTATTTGTATAATTGTGTAGTTATGATTGCTTAATATTTTTAAAAATAAATTTATTTCCTTCTAATTTTTTTGGAGGTCCCCGATTTTTACAAATATTAGAGAGTAGGCTGTATTGTAATTGTACACATTCATGTCTTAATATATCTTAAAGTTATTTGAGTGAAATAAATTTTAGAAGACCTAAAAATTTTATGCCGTTTTTAATTATAAAACAAGAAACCCTTTTTCATCTAAAAACTAAAATGTATTGAATCAAATAAATTCCAATTTTTTTGTTAATCTTTCATTATTTATCTGGTAAATTTGTAATTCTATCACTGTAGAATTTCGGATGATCTCTGATGGAAAAACTGTATGGTATACTTTTCATAGTCTTCTATTGACACAATTGGAACTCCATAAAGAACATTTAGAAGACAGAAATAAATGATAGTAAGACGGTGATACGTATGGATTATACACTGAATGCATCTGAACTCCACTCCCAAGCTCTTTTTGTCAAGTCACTATAGATGCATGCGGTTGGCTGTTATCGTGATGAAACACAACATTCTTTCTGTTCAGTAATTCAGATCGGCTTTTTTACCTCGCTTATTTTAATCTTTTAGGTTACACAACAGAATATAGAATGAATTTCTTGATCAGATTCTAGCTGCTAATAATAATCCATTCCTATAAAAACTCAGAAAACAGTCAATAAAACTTTTTTTGAAAAATCTTGGCTTTGCAATCGTTTGTGGACCACGAATTTTTTCTCACATAAATATCATACATGATCCACTTTTTTAAAAGAAATGATTAAAGTTCATTTCTTATTAATAAAGATTCACAAAAAGAAATTTCTGCTGATTAAATTCTTTTCAGATAAATTGAGGCAACCAACTATCACGCCTTTTCTTGTAATCAAGCTTATCCAGATGTTTTAAAATTATTTGTTGATAATTTACCTAGATCTTTAGCAATTTCATAATGTTGATTTTGTTGACTTTACGCATCTTTTGATTCAAAATTGCCTATGCAAAATCGTGAGAACTACTCCCTAATATTCTTTCTAATATGGTAAGACATCAATAAATCGCGCGTTTTTTTAACGGCAAGATTAGCATTTTTCATTTTTAGAAAATTTTAAAACGCCCGGGTTTCTTTTTATAAAATCTCTTAATTCTGATAAAAAAATGACATTAATATAATTTTTTAATTTATTCTACGCAATTGATTTTTAATAGATTAATTAAAATTGAATTTCAAACTTATATAATGTCTGTAATTCAAATTGAAATAGTCAATGATGAAATCAATGGAAACTTCTTAGGTCACCTAATATATTTAGCTTAAGCGAAAGAAAGCAAAAATATTAAATTATATAATTTTGAAATATTATTTTAACATGGATTAATTTTTGTTAAACTGTGAATTTTTAATTTTAGAATCATAATAAATATATAATTATAATATAATTAATAATTTTAAAAGATGAATAATAAAAACTAAAGTATAAAATAATAATAATAATTTTAATAACGTAATAACGTAATTTTTACTAAAACTTAAAATATTGAAATCAACCATGATATGTAATATAATTTGGACAATTTTTCGTGATGCATAAAAATTGTTTTCATTAATAAAATTTTTATTTAATTTTATTAATTGAATCAATTTAGATTTTTCAAAATTATTAATATTGTCAAAAAACTTGAATTTCTAGAGTTTCATAATAAAGTTAATTATTTAATTAAATTAATCACTTTTCTGAGGGGGTGGCGGAGGCTGATAATTAAAATATAGGCTCAAGTTCGAAAATTGGCTGCTAGTAGTTATTTCACAGATATATTCTCTCCATTTGTAAGCAGATAAGTGACATACTTGTCCATATATCTGAACATTGAAAACTACTTCGAGGGTCATTGTTGATGTTTGGTTTGTCAAATTTGAATTAATCATTAAAGCGAAAATATCGGTTCGACGTATCGAAATTTTACTTTGGTACATCGAATATCGAATTTCTCTGCCGTAAATATATTTTTCAACTATCACAAAGATTATAGGCTGTTTCCATATTATATGAAATAAATATGGTTTCAAATCAACTTTTAAGATGTGCACGTTGAAAACGATGTAGATAAATATTTTTTAAAAACTTTATAAGTTAAGATTACATGAAACCAGATTCAAGTTGGCTTGTGTTGATCTTTCTAAAGAAAATATATTTTAGAGAATATATTTTAAAAGTGACACAATTAAGACAATCGGTTCAAAATCAATGATTAAGTGAAAAATTTATGTGTAGAGCTAATTATTATTTTCACTTAAAAATATTTTATATTATTAAAAATTAAAAACCGATAAATATTATTTCAAAATCAATATTTAAATAGAATATCACTGTGCAACTAAAAGAGATGAAAATTTTAATCTGTGCTATCGTCTATTGGTGATAAATTACTGAAAAGATGTTAACCAAATAGAAATTACAATATCATCCTGGTGATTTTCCGGGTCTTATCATATTTTTGGTCAATAAGTACAATCTTAATACAAATAATTTCCATCATTAAAAATAACATTTCCTACATTTCGGACAATTTATGAATTGTATCATAGAAAAATTGATTTAATTACGATTCGTACTGTAATCAATTTGTATTTTTTCACATCATAATTTTTTAACTTCCGGTTCAACAAATTAATCTATCTACTGAAAAATGGGAAAATTTACACCTAAAGTCGTATTTGCATGTATAATAATTTCTTCTAATTAATTAATAATTACTTCTCTCTTTATATTAAAATAGGTAGAAATTATAGGAACAATGAATCATAAGATAATCATAAAGAAATCCTAAAGTCAACAAATTTTTAAAGTGAATATATAAGGTTTTTATTGCGAATGAATAATATTACAGGGTGTTGGATATTTCTTTTTCAAAGTTATTTATTTTTAATAATTATTTTTAGTAATTAATATTCTGTATACTTTTCAAACATAGTTATTATCTATATTTTACTTTCAATTTTTATTATTTCATTATTATATTTTACTTATTTCCGTTTATATTTGTAAATTAAGTTTTCATAATTTGATTATAATTATTTATAATTAATTATTTTTATATTTTTAAAATAATTTTATGATAATTATTATTTTATTTAAATTATATTGATTTATTATTACTAATTTCAATTATAATTTTATTATTATTATTTAAAAGAAAATTACTAACGAAAATTAAAAAATGTTCTCCATCTATTTTCAGTCTTAATTATTGCCTGCTTTTTCTTTTATTTACTATTTATCTCTTTCTCTCCTCTTCATGGTTTTCTCTAAAACACTCTTTGCAACCCAAATTTTTTGCTCAATCTCCACATTTAATTTCAGTAAAAAGACTAACACTATTTCTCTGTTTCTAAATAAGCGTCCATTGAAAATTGCAGCACTCAACAAAAGCAATTACAAGTACCTATACTGGTTAATGGAGCATGCAAAATCAGATGGAGAGGTTTATTGTTTGCTTCTTATTGAACTATTTCGCAACATTTATTTCAATCTATCTGTATATTTATTTTATTTCTCGCTCAAGCCAAATTATTCTCTATTCATCCAATTTATCATGAAGATTCCTGAAAGCAAATAATTTTGTTGAAAGACAATAATAAAATTATCAGCTCAAATTTGTTTTCGTTTTTGTGACATCATGAAAAACTATTAATATCAAAGTTATTTACTTCTAAATATCAACTCATTAAAATATGTTAGGTTTAAATCAAATGTGTAGGATTACAAGGTATTTAGAAAAAATTAAATCTCACGTGCATATGACTGATTATTTTCCGCTTTACTTGACAAAACTCGAAAAGTCAAAATAACTAATATTATAAAATTAAAATTACTAAACTAAGAACAATCTTACCTAAATTAAAAGTCAGGGTAGTGTAGATATTATAAGTCATAGTTAAATTACAAATTTTAATTTTGATAAGACTTATTTGTATATTGATTTATTTAAACAAATGCAAACATTAAATATGATCAGAATTATTAGAATAATTATAAAAACTATTTTTTAATAAAAAAATGCATAACATCAATTAAAAAAAATATTTTATCACATTGAAATTTGACAAGAGAATTAGTTTAATTATCATCAAAGTGTATATTTTTCTTAAGTAATTGTGAAATTAAAAATTTCACTGTAGGCTAAATTTCCAATTAATTTGATCACTTAAGTTACTAATTAAAATTATCATTAATTTCTTGGTTTAAAAATAAATATAATTTTAATTTCAAAGATTTATATAATCAGAAAGGTAGGAAAGCAGGAAATTATCTTCATTTCTCAAAAATATATCAAAAGAAAGAGTACAAATTTTCTGCTAAGTTCAATTTAATTAATTTTTCTCACATAATTTCTTAAAGATTAATATTTTTGTTTTGTACTAATTAATAAGAAATAATTTTTTAGGTTTAAGTCAGTTTTTGAATATGATAATAGACATTAAAAGAAGAGGACAAGGTTTAGTGATTTATTAATTTGAGGTCATGGAACAAAGGTAAGATGAAGAGTTATTTTTTAATATATACATAAATCAGCTTAGTCGACATACCCAATTGAAAGAAAAAGAAGCAATTCGTGGATATTTCTTTTTTTAATGATTTTGATTTTATTTTGAAGATTTACTTTTTACAAAATGTTCTTTAACCTAATTTGATAAGAACTTTATTTTATTCTTTTATTTTACTAAAATTTTGATTTTATTTCTGTTAAAATTTTGATTGAAAATAAAATTTTTTTAAATAACTATTTTTCACTAAATGTTTATAATTTTCAACATTTTAACCATTATGGAATTTTTCAATTCTTCGTGTTTTCGGTTGAATTCTCATAAATACGACTATAATTTCAAGGTTGACAATTTAATGGAATTATTCGTTTTAAATTGTTGCTACAGTTGAACACTATTTAATATGAACATTTTTTAACTGAACAAATTTTTTTTGTAAATAATTATCTTAATTACTATAATTTTTTTATCTTTAAATATGAACATTGTGTGACTTTGAACATGAACATTAAGATTTTAGAAATTATTTGCATTAACTATATAAAAACTTTTAAAATTTGTTTGTTTGACATGAACATTTTAAAAGTAAAAAAAATATCTTAAATTTAAATATTTTTTATCATTTTGTTTGGTTAGCCAAGAACACATCCCTGTAAGCCCTTGTAAAAGCATATGTTAGAGACCGCAATAAGGTCTAGATTTGTTATCATTATTATAAATTAATCATTAAAACCGCAAAAGGGTCAGAATTAAAATAAACCCCTTGGACTTGTAGTTGTCAAAACTGATGAGAGTATCTTCACTTTCTTATCTTTGTTTTTTTAATTAATTAACATTTAATTCTGACATTTAATTATTTGATGTTATTATTCAATTGATTATTACCATTTGATTTTTAGTGTGATTGATTATTGAACATTTGATTGCAGACATTTTATTGATTATTTGATACATTGCGTTTGTTATTGTTAATTTAGTAATAAAGTGTTGTTCATAGTTGTTTTGATTCATTCATTTGCGTAGAAGAGGTCAGTAAACTTTGCGAGCGAAGTGTTAAGACAGTGTTCTTTGTAAATAATTCTTTGTACAATAAAAAATTCAATTGTGACGAATTAGCCATTTTCTATAAAGGGCTTTCAGAATAAACATTATGGTTTAAATAATACCAAATAAACACGAAAATGAAATAAACGAAGTGTTCAACTTCTTTCCATTTTCAATCCTTTTAATGATGGAACTCAATTATGGAAAAATGTGCAGAGAGGACGATCATTAATACCCATAATATCTGGAAAAAATTCATAGCCAGAGCAGAGAAAAACATTTAAAAACTGCCCCGTGTAAATGACAACCATATCTTTGATTTGAAATAAATTACTGTTTTTGTTTTTTTTATCGATACCTGAAATATTTATACAATGCAAGGTTATTGATGAATCACGTATCACTTTCACTTGTAGAATTTCGTCATTAATTGTAGCCAGTCGATTCTTCCATCTAAAGACTGCCTTGGAAGATTAAAAAAACCATTGCCTTAATGATTTTTCTCTATATATTTGATCCAAATACATAATTGACTTCTTTGACTATTATATCAGCATTAAGGTATTTTTGAATGGAAAAAATAGATAACTCGAATATCTCATTCTGATATCATGTTTTGTAGATAGAAAACAAAGTTTGGACTATTACATTATTAAATTATCAGCAAAATAATAAATACTTACCAATACTTCAAACTAACAAATACTTTTAACAATGATATTAATTGCCAAGTGGTTAAAAAGTAAGACATTTCATTTGAGAACACCTGATAAATAATATTTTACAGGTTGGATGATAAGTTTGAGGTTATTTCTGGGACTTTTGTTTTATCGATGATTCTGTCCTTTCTTAAAATGAAATGATTAAAAAGTCGGCAAATTTTATTATTCACTAATCTATTATTTATTCATTTTTTCCTTTTCTTTTCAATTTTTATTGTTAAAGTGCACTTTTTATTTTTCCAAGTTTCTTAAAACCCATTTGCCTAACCATGAATACCGGGCTTTGAAATTTTAAAAAGATAAAAATTAAGTAAAAACCCTATAAAATTAACAAATCTCTTTTGTTTCATTTGTTTCTTTTAATTATTATAATATTAATTAATTTCTCTTTCTATAAAATAGTATTATTTCGTGAATCCCAACGTTTTCATCTGCTAATTAATATAAACAAAGTGAAGTCTTTGAAAGCTCAAATTTTAATTTATCAGGAAATAATAATCTAATAATAATATTATTATTATGAACGTATAATAATATAAAAATGTAAAGGAAGAAAAAGTTAAAGTATTAACGAAATTTTATATTTTTTCATGATAATAATAAAAAATCGAGATTAATAAACCCTCTGACTTTAAAATCTTATAAATTTAATATTACATTTGGAGATTCTTTGTTTAAGTATTTTAAAAATATTTAACGATTGTCCTAAATATTTTTAAACAAAATAAAATAAATTAAATACAATAAAAATATATTTGAACAATTTATTAAATAAACAATTACAAATTTTCTCTTGCTATTGTTCTCATTTGATATTTTTCTATGTTTGGTTAAGTCTTCTAGAAAAAAAAATAATAATGTGGGGATCATCAACCAAGAAGAGGAAGGAATGAGGAGCTATTGGAAAGGCTTGCAGTATCACCGAACATTGTTATGACCTTTATCTTATTTAATTAGTGAATATTTTACGACTTTGCTTTATTTTGATTGTATTATGAA
>JBBMKC010005038.1:0-19306 GCA_037834085.1 Bipalium vagum | reverse complement strand
GAACGTCGGCGATTGTCGTACATGATCCATTTCTCATCACATGTCACAATGCGATCGAGGAAAGGATCAGTTTTGTTTCGTAAAAGAAGTGCGGATGACACATCAAAACGACGATGCCTAGTAATCATTAAAAAAAATTGTAATCTTTTATTAATAATAGCGTGAGTCACAAATAATTTCAATGGCTTTCAACCATCTATTTGCCAGTTGCTCCATCCTGCAAGAAAACATTCCATGTCTTCGGACACAAAAAATCCTTGAGACCCATTTGGATACCTTGTCAAAATCATTGAAGACACAACCTTTGAAAAAGTGTGCCATTGTTCGGAAAAGATGATAATCCGATGCAGCAAGGTCAGGACTATGTGCTGGATGTGGTAAAAACTAAATAGATTTTAATTCGTTGAAGTTTTCAAGTTTTCTCTTCGTGGTGTGTGGTGTGGCATTATGTTGCTGCAGTATTGCTCACTTTCCATTGACCAATGACGATAATTTTTTATACATTAAATCTAATTGTGTAAAATAGAATTTGCGTCTAAAGTCTTGATCGGAATTGATTCAAAGTGAATGATTCCAGGAAGATTCAGCCAAACACACAGTAGCATCTTTTTTGAGAACTGTTCTATTTTGGAACTTGTTTTTGCCACCTGGCGTATATTCAACCATTGATTCTTTTTGTCAGGATTGATAAGATAGATCTATTCCTCATCTGAAGTAAAAATTTTACGAAAAAAAGCGGTCGTCATAGGAATTTTTAAGACGTTTAATGTATACTTCAAAAAATCTCATTGGTTGATTTTTTGTTAAATCATTAGGCACTTCTCTGCAAGGTCTGTTGACCTCACCGATAGCCTTTAAATGTCGGAAAATTGTTCTTTGGGACACATTATGTGCATCAGACAATTTTTTAGTTCTAGTCAATGAATGATCTTAAACTGATTTGTGTAACTTTGACTGAAGGTTGCTCTAACCAACACAAGTTAACACATTATCTTCATTTTCCACCTCGCATATTTTTTCAGGCGCTGCACTTGTAATGAAATCATGTTTCCAATAATGTCGAAGGAGTGCCCGAATTTCCATATTTATTAGAACTAAAGTAAAATATAAATCAAATATTATTTTAGGTCAGTTCATTTGTTTACTTATAGAACATTTAATTACCTTAAAAATGATAAATAACTCAATAAAGTAAATTTTAAGTATGTAATAAATCACTTTAAAATAGCTAAACAAAAATAAATCAAACGAAATTATTTATGACTCACCCTAATATTATACTTTGTGGAGTTCAAAGCTTTTGAAATCAAGACTGAAGGATTAAGAAAATTAATTTTTTTATAGACAATTTATTTATTACTTAATATAAAAATAACCTATAAAATGATAATATTCAAATATATTAATAATTAAAACAAATATAAATATCAGGTTGGTAAGAAAATAAGAAAGAAGGCTAGAAAATGTTTTATTAAAAATATGATTCATGGCAAATAACACATTTCTGTCAACACAAAATAAGTTTATTTATTCCAATAACGTAGAATTCTGGTCTTTAGAAATCGATTAACTTACGGAAGGCATTCTGAACACCATTACTGTGGAGGTGGCAAGAAGTGGGAAAAGTGATAAAAATAATACTTAGTAGGCGAAAGATCCGATGAGTATGCTGGATGAGGCAGACGTCCATATCGAAAATCATTCAAGTTCCAAATGGATTGTTTTGCAACATGTGATCTAGCATTGTCGTCATGAATTATTAGATGTTTTCTATTGAATGATGAAGGACATAAAGATTTCAAATTTCAGTGCATTTATTCGATTTCTTGACATTATCTTTCTTATGTTATATTTTCCCTTTGATCTAGGAATCAGTAGAACTTTAAATTAATGAGTTGTTTTTTTATTACAAATTTTTCAGAATACTATTATTCCTGACAATAAATAAAAAGCTATTGGAATATTTTAGTATAAATGAAGCAGGAAAAATCAAGAAGGAATTTTGATACTCCAATGAATTTATTATAGGAAATGCTTATAGAAGATTGCTTTGATTTAATACAATTTTTGTATAAGTGTCAAAGCTGAAATTTTTCAAATAATTTTATGAGGTGATTTCTTAAATTACTTTGTAAAATACTGGTAAAATACAAAATTCGGGTTTTTTAGTGATTTAGTGATTTTTTTGTTTTTGATCTTGATTAATTTTATGAAATTATTATATAAAAAAGTTATTTCTATTTGTATCTTAGATACTTCAGAATATGTTCAAATTAATCAACACTTACCCCATGGAAGAGTATACAAAACTATACATTCAAGTATAGGTTCACCGACACCTCTGATGGAAGACTTTAGAAGCAATTTATATTTGAAAAATGGCGAAAAGTTTCCACTGAATAACTTTTACAAATGTGTTAACTCGTTCACTGGGGTACAACCCAATGAAAACAACCGTTTTGAAGATATTCGTCAAATGAACCGGAAACCTAACATGGAATTTTCAATTAAAGAAGAAACTTCAAATGATCATTTATCATCTATAAGTGATGATGTATCTAGCAACATAACATCATCTCCAAAGAACGATGGGATCAATAAAAACAATCCCAATATGAAATTTGTCACTTTTCGTTTGGACTCAAATGCTGAAATAGCAGCGACAGAAATAACTAACAATAGTAGTAATGATAGCCTAACCGTTATCAGCCTTGAACCCTCGGATATCTTTCTCAAAGAATTAGAAGGCGACAATTCTGACAAACAACATTTTAATTCTTTTAAGGACGGAATTAATTCAGATTTTCGTGATAAATTCAGGATGCATTCGGAACCACAAAATAATAATCCTTTTACCTATACTTCAAATAAAAATCATTCACAAATATCTCTTTTATAAACTGTGCATTTTATAAATGATGATGATAACTTTTCCTTAATCATTTCGTACACTTGACCTATCGCTATTTTCATTATTATATATCTTTAGTTTATTTAGATGTTAGCCTGTTTTGCTATTTTAATAAAAATGACACAATACATTGAAAATGTTCGTATTTTTCGATATTAAGGTGTAATTGTCTACATCTTTAGTAAAAATATTTTATTTCACTTAACTTTAATTGATTTTAATAAAAAATAATTAAAAAATATTTTTACCAATCTAAATGAAAAAGTTATAACTGTTTGTAATTTGTATTTGAAAGACCCTCTCTTTCAATCTTTATTATCGCATTCTCAGACTCAAAAACAATAATAAAAGGAAAATGATTTGCTAATAACGATTGATATTAATAAAATTTTTTTGCACAAGAAGTACATTATAATTGATTTTTTAAACCTAAGTAGGTCTTAGTTAATTGAGTTATGTTTTCGCCCTGACAGGCTTAAGGGGAGTTTATTTTCGAATGAAAAAGAAGTTATTTTTCTCTTTGCTTGAAAGGCAGGATGGAATTAATCTTTTTTTTACTCGAAAAGGTTGATTGATTGTCATCTGGTTAACTGTTTTTATTCAAAAAGAACTTGAAAATAAACTGGATAGATTATTGCGATAAAAATTGAAGATTATATTGGTTGGTAACTTACCAGCCGATATACGATAAGGATTTTGTTCGGGTTCCTTTCGAGTTTGAGAACTGATGGGTGCACTTAAAAGCCAGGGCAATCCTCGTAGGACTCAGGCTTAAATTGGCTAAAAGTAATTTTGGTCTTATATGTAATACAAAACCATTTTTTGTAACGTACATTATTTTTATTATTTACATTATTATTATACATTATGTATATTATTTTTATGTGATTTTATCTTATTTCTTTATCATATCTTCGATATATTTTTTTCGTGAAATGGATAAACTGAGAAGTTTTTGAAGACTTTCTGATACTATGGTGTGTGACAGTTTTTAATTTGGGAGTTGAGAATGTGGAGTTTTATATATCACATCGTTGTGGAACATTTATTGAGTTAACATAGTTATAGCTATTGTGTATGTTGATTGAATAAAGCCTTAGACTTACGTATTATTTGTTTAGTAATATAAATAGTGTTAATATCTAGCGAGTGCAACTATAAGATTTTCGAGACATATTTTAAACTGAAATTGATTAATATAAGTTATTAATAACTAAAAATTCAACAAGGATTTAAAAAAAAATTAACTCAAGAATAAGAATCCAATTTTTAAATAACCTTGAAATCAAATTTATTCTATAGTAGTCTTACTTCCAGATATAATTACTACTTGTGAGAATCCAACTATTAGTTAAGAATGTCCTAACAAAAGTACAAGGGGTGTAAAAGAAACAAGAGGACCATCAATTCCAGACCAGAAACAATCGATTTATATAGCTAATAAACAATAATAAACTACCTTGCAATCTTATTTTATTTATCGATTTCGTATATAGTTTTAATCCTTGTGAATAAACTCATATTTATGAATACTGTAATTTATTTTTCTTGAAAATATATAGCGTGGTAATTATTTTTAATCTTTTCCAAACTCTTAATAAATATAAATAAATCATATTTATCTACATCTATGAAATGGAAAGAAAATTAATAAAGTAAAGTATAAAAGTGAGAAACAGCTGACCATCACTGTAAGCCGTTTCGATTTTCACTGTAACCTTTTTTTTATAATGATTCTTCATAAAAGTTTAAAACTCTATTTTTCCACATGCTTTAGATTTATTAACATTAATTTTGTTAATTTATTGTCAAATAATTAGTATTATAATAATTGTATTATAAGTAGGTATAATCATACGTTAAAATTGATATTTTCTATTGGCGTAGAAAATAGGTTTAATATTAATTAGTGATATTTTAGAAAAGATTTCAAAATTATAATATAATACAATTATTAGCTTTTTGTAATACTTAATATAATAAACTTACATAATCATATAAAATAATTGTTTAAATATTGATATAAAATTTTCCAAATTTAAAGTTTGGAAAATTATCATTTTAATCTTATTTTATCAATTAATCTATTGATATCTATAAATCTTATTTCTATTTAAATACTTTTTAGAATTATAAGCAGTTTCAAAATTCTTATATTATCTGGTCCCCGAATATTGATAATAAGTTCATTAAGGTTAATTTAAAGCAGATAGAATTATTTGAAGCAATCCCAAAACAATTAGATGGTTTAATTTAATACGAAAAAATAAATTATAATTATTTTTTTTAGAAAATCTATCTTTAAATAACAGTATTAAGAAAATATCCACTTATAATGAAAGTGAAATAATTAAAGTAAGATGTGCGAGTTAAGATATGTGATAAAAATTCATATTAGGCTGTTTCCTGGCAAGTTTGTAAAACGAATGAAACTCTACCAGATTTTGAGGATATCATTGCAATTGGACTGATAAACGGTGTTATCAAATTTATCAAGTAATAATAATAAATTAAATGAATACATTTCATGGAAAGTTTTAATAAAGACCAAATCCAACTTCCGGAGAACTGGAGGACTATTCTCAAGTTGAAAAAGATTTCAGTAAAATCTGGTTATTACTATATATTATTAAAATATAAAATTACAGAGCCTAAATATTTAAAGCCAATTTTATTTATATATTGGAATCCTTGGGTCAAAAATATGGTGATATATTTTTAATATAATATTCATTTATTTATTACAAAGTGTTAGTCTAAGTTTTAATTTAATCAAAATTAAAGAAAAAAAAACTTAAATAATTTTTATACCTTTTGTTATTGATCTAAAAATTTCTACAATTCCAAATTTTATTTCCCAAAGTACCACGGATAAGCTAAATTTTATCTGAGAAAAGCTTGACTTTTACCGAAAAGTTTCTTTATTTCATAACCAGGAAACCATGCCTTATCCGAAAAGAAAAGATACAAAATAAGATATTAAAATATTAGAGAAACGCATCTTAAACTCGAGATCAGAGAGGGATAATACTTTCTTTTAAAAACAGTTGCGGTTTATCCATGGTTTTTCGGGAAGATTTATGTTAAAATTATAGTTCAATCTGTTCCATATAGATGGCCCAAGTTATTGATAAAAGCAGAGGATCTTCCAGTAACGAACCGTCGATCTTGATATGGGAATTTCAGAAGCCTGTAGAAAGTAAAAGTAACGTTTTTATCATGTATTCAATTTAATATTGATTTGTTTTGGTTTGTTTCTTTATAATAGCAGTCTTTATGCCGATTTCAAGCCAAAATTTTATGAATCAAAAATTTGCTTTCCAAACTACCTATGGCGGTCAACTGAATTCATTACAGAACAAAGTCGTCGGAGATTTGAGTGGTGAACAGGCGAACTTTGAGTTTTGTATGTTTCTCGATTATTTTTTGACGTCAATTATTGATTTTTCGACAGATGTGTAGTTTTTTAAATTGATTTACCATGAGTTTTCGGAATTATTTTTAAGGTATTGATTTTTTTTATTGAAATTCAGGTCGTGGGGATTTTGTCAATTCATTTGCCTGGTTGAATCAGTCTCAATTCATTTGCAGTGTGAACAACAAATCTTTGAAAATATTCGAATTAAGAGGCCAGTTTGTTTGGGATTTTTTATCAATCAATTAATTTTCAAATAAAAAAATGGTTTACTAATAATATATACATTTGAATTTTACTAATGGATCGATAATTTACTGTTTCAGGATTTTTAAAAATGCTTGTTTTAAAATTAAAATTTTTTATCTGCAATAGTTTTAGACCATTTAACTTTGGTTATTTGATAAATGGATACATTGAAATTATCAAACCATTAATTCAACTTATTAATTATTATTATGATTATTAATTATTATTATTTATTATTATTATTATTATTTATTATTATTATTATTATTATTAATATTATTATTAATGATTATTATTATTAAAATTATTAATATATATTGATGACAATAGAATGAAATTATTGAATAAAACATTAGGATGTATCAAAAGTCTTTTCATAATACTATCTAATGTTTATTTTAGTTTAAATATTTTATATAGATAATAAATAACTTAATACATGTGAATATATCAATTTAAAGATTTCGTATTGCAGAATTTAATTTCATATACAAATTATGCTTTTATTTATTTTTAGTGAGTATTTATTCCTATATTATTAGTGATGAAAAACCAACAATTCAAATCATTTTAAGATATCTACGGAAAAAGTGACCTCTGTACCGAGGTTGCAGCTGAAAAAATATGTTCAGTGGAAGGTAATGAAATGATTGATAGACAGTGTCTAATTGGTTTATTGGTTATGGGAATATTTATTTGCAAACAATATCTAGAAAATTCTCTAAATAATAGTTTCTGAAAAAAGATCATAACTGGAGTTAGAGTGGATATTCTTCCGCAATTATGACAGAAAAACTCAGTTGGTAACTGCTGGCAATAAGCCGTTTCGAGTACCAAAAAAGGATCGATTTGGAAACAAGATGCTGCGTACGATGGAATTTTGAGAAAATTATAGACTTTGAGCTGGTTCATAGAGGTCCCTTAGTCAATGTGAAGTTCTGACAGAGGTTGGAACGTGTATTTGAAATTTTAAAGATATGTTACATGGATTTAATAAACAGAAAATGCGCTCTGTTGCAACATGATGATCTCCTGAGCATTGAGCTCACTTGAACACAGCTTAAAACCAGAAAATGGACAGTGTGTAATTACTTCCGGTGGTAGCACCGAATTCTTCTCTATGATTACATTTTTCATGATAGGTGGTTTGAAACAATGGAAGAGGTCGAACAGACTTGCGAATTTTTACATCTAAACCAAGGAATATTATTTTCATCAGATTCAAAAATTAGGAAAGAGAGAAAGCCTAAGGTCATTGAAAACAAAGGATTATGTTTTGAAGATTAATAATCTTTTGTTCTTCTTTAATGTACATTTAAGTAAATGATGTTTTATGGGAAGACTTGATACACATAACAATAATGAAAAATGAAAATAATACTGATTGTTGATTTTCTAATGAAAAATTATATTATTATTATTATTATTATTATTTAGTAATATTTATTTTTCTAGGCCAAGCTCCTCTGAAAGTTGTCAACACTGACGCAACATACAATTTGTCCATTGACATGAATCAACCGAATATCATTGCGTCACTTATTGATGTAGTCTTTAATTTGGTTATTCGATTTGATTTGAGTTTTGTTGTAGGAAAAGATAATTGTGTGGAAAGAAGACAGTTTTGATAAGCCGGTTTGTTAAATAGATTTTTGGATATATAATAAGCGACATTATGGTTCTCTTTCACATGCTACATATATTTTTATTGTGTTTTGAAAATTTTAACAAATTACGATTTGTATACATGGTAACAAGTGACAATCTTCACGACTAGTTGAATTGGACTACAAAGTATAATGATTCTTCAATGAACACTTTTAAACGTTAAACTATACGTTACGATGTATTCGATCCTCCTCAGTATTCGTTCTTTCAAGGCCACCTTGAAACATGGTTATGTCCTCGTTATTGATTATAAATCATCAAAATATTCATAATAACTAGGAAAATTGACAAAAGTGTTTGAATGGTACAAGGAAAAGAGTTATCAACCAATATTTTTTCGACCTATTTGTTCTTTTTTGTAGGAAATATTTTTCCTGTTGTAACGATCTCTTTCTAATGCATTTCACCAGTACAAATATATTCAATTAAATATCAATCTCAGAGTATTATTAACATCAAGTGACTTTAAATTTCGTATCTTTAAATCATCATGTACAGGAATAAAAATCACATCCTTCGAGCAGAATTAAATTTCGGGAATGAAAAAGTGTATTGGATTATGACTGTGAATATTTAGAAATCAATAATGTCATTTATAATTTTTGCATAATTTTTTTCTTCTCGTAAACAGTTTGGTTATGGATTCATTATACTTTTTACGCATTATCTCCTTCACTATGATGATTGAACATAATCTCATATGGAGTGAAATAATGTTTAGTACATTTACCAAGGTCTTAATATTGTCAAAGTTCAATTTTTGTGGTGAAAAAATTTCGGACATAAAACTGGCATTTGATTTTGTGATTTATAGCAAGACATTTTTAGCATAACCCAAGTTCCCCAGTACCTTTTTCGGGTGATTTATTTGATACTTAACTTTCTATCGTTAGATCTTTTTATGGTTGATTTTTTTTATAAGATTTCTTTTGGTGACTTGTTATTTACTATTTTTTATTTCTTTTTTTAATATCGTCGATTACACGATTAAGTCAATAGTGATAATGATTTTGTTATTATTGTAAATGTGCAGAGAAAGACTATTTTAAAAATGAAAGTACTAATAATATAATGGTATTATCAAGAGTACATCATTTTGAATAAATTTTTCCAAACGAAGCTGAATGAATTTGGAACATGGTTCAGTGAATATGATCGATTTAATATTTTAACTAAACAATTAAATTTTTTTAAAAATGTTGCTTATGTGATTGTTTATGGAATCACGATTTGTTACATTTTTTATTATTATTTATAATTATACGTAGCTATAATTAATTTATTATTACTATTATTATATACGTGTATGGTTAAACGTTGGACAAGTTACGAATACATTATTTATTTATAAATGACTTTTCGAATTTCGAATTTGATTAATTTTCAATTATAATTTTAGATTTATAAGATGTAAATTATGAAAGGGAGAAATCATTTTTTTGTATGGAAAGTATTTCTTTTCAATGGTAATCTTTGATTTAAGTAAATAATGTTTTTCCAACAAATGTTGGAAAATGTTAACTTTCGTAGAGTGAAGAAAAAACAGTTTAGAATAGGCTTGGAGAATTATCAAATGGTTGAATAAGTGTATTTAATGTCTAAATCTAGAAATATAATTAAAATTTTAATAAAAATAATTTATTTTTAAATATATTTG
Organism: Bipalium vagum; assembly: GCA_037834085.1. Classification (NCBI taxonomy): domain Eukaryota; kingdom Metazoa; phylum Platyhelminthes; order Tricladida; family Geoplanidae; genus Bipalium; species Bipalium vagum. The sequence continues at coordinate 9,406 of JBBMKC010005038.1, read as the reverse complement.
TAAAATAAATATATAAATTATTTAAATTCTAAATAATCTCAAAATTTTATTATATTGATTAAATAATTAATTTATAAAAATCATTATTTTAATAATTTATTAAATTAATTTTCAATTAGTATTTTATTTTATCTAATGACTTTGCTAAAAATTATACTCTGGATTTAATATCAACAATAAGGTAGATTTTAAACTTTAAAATGGTTTAATAGTTTATTTTTAATAGTTATTTATTGATGGAAAGTAAATGATCATTGCAGTTGAGTAGATCACAATATATTTGATGATAAATCGAAATTTTTTTAAAGGAAATTTAGTGAACGAATTTTCAAGATTTATACATTGTAATAATGAATCAATGACCAAATACCATACATTACTTGTCTATGATAATAAATGTATTAAATTTCTGAATATTTTGGTTTTTTACAATAATTGAATCATATTGTTTTCACATTCCATTAAAGTTGAAATTCTATTCAGGTACTGACTTATATTCAAGATTCTGTAGTGGAAAATATCGAATGGAGTCCTTTAAAGTGGCACTTTATGAAATTTCATGAATGGTTTTAAATCAGTTTATTTAGACCCGGTTACTTATGCGTCACATTTAAGGACAAACCGTTTATAAAGATTCTTGATACCAAGATAGCTTTGATCAATGTAGTACACGAGGTGGAGCATGAGCTAATTGATCGGTACATTAAGTGTTAGTAATTTATTGTTTAAGAATTTTTTGTATTGAAAACTGTAAAAAATTTTTGCTCAAAAAACATATTAAAGATACGAGATTATTTTTTGTTTCCCTAAATTCTTTTACCAAGATTCGACTCAATCGAATCTAGAGCTGGCGAGAAAGTTGCATGTGTTAATCAGAGCACCGTACTTCGGTGGTTGCATCATATGGGGAAAATTCTGAAAGAAGGAAAATGGATTCTTCATGAATTATATGAAAAAAATGATCAGCCGATTCACTATTTGTCTTTTCCTAGACATGAATAAGCATGGGATCTTCACAGCCGAAAAGAAATATTGATATTGTATCTGGTGGGACTTGCATGGAGTTCTTTATTATGAAACATTAAAACCATCTGAGATTGCTAGTGCGGAATTATACGGTCACCAGTTGAGAAAGTTGATCTTAATCAATTGCAAAATCATTATACTTTGTGACCAAATAAAATAAAGTGATTATTCTAAAATACAATGCCAGACCATATGTGGCATTAAGAATGAAATTAAAAAAGGGAAATCCTACCAAACCTGTCATTTTCAACGGATACTGTCCCAACGGATTTTCACCTATTCAGTTCTATGCAACATAGTCTTTCTGACGTAAATATTATCAATGTTGATGAGATGCATAAATTCATTGACAATTTTATTCAATCAAAGCCCAGGCTTTTTTCACCGGGGCATTCATCTTTTCCCCCAAAGATGGTAAAAAGTAGTTAATAGTAGAGAATATTTTGATTAAATGTAACATTATTTGTCATATATTAATAAAATTCTTGGTTTTAAAACTATGGAAACTAATAACTTTTATTAATGGATACTTTATACTAATGTGTTATTTTTTGTAGTATTGTCTTGATTAAAAAAATGGTTCATGGATTTAAAACTTTTAAAACCATTTAGCTAAAATAGGAAATAATAATTTTTTGATCGATGACATTAATTATCGAATATTCAATTATAAAAAACATTTTTTAAAATCAAAGAAAAACTAATTTTTCTAAAAATTTTTCAAACTATTTAACATAATAATATTATCAGTGATAATTTATCACATTGATTACGAAGAAGAAATTTATATTTATAATTATAATGATAAAGATGATAGTTATATTATTAATAATTAATAATATTTTTCTGTTAAAGCGAGTTTTGAAATCAATATTGTATGTGCTACGTGGCATAAAGAAATTGAGAACTGCATTCTTCTGTTATTAGCGGATGATCGCTTTGAATTGGCTTATCTTCAGTGTCGACGGGTTTTTGTTAGCAGTCTATTTTTTATATTGATTAATGTGATTGACTTGAACATTCAGGCTTGGTCAGTAGAGCAGACATTTGTTTGGACGGCCGACAATAGTTTCAAATGTTGTTCTTATAGAAAAGGAAATATTTCCACAACAAGCTTATCGGGAAGAAATACCATACAGTTATCGAAAAACAAATTGGAAAAATTAGACAACATTTCCATTGATAGTCGGGATTCCGATGCTGATTCTGTAAAAAACGATAAGCTTCATTTTCTGGAGAATGATATCAGCATTATAATGCAAGAACGAGCTCAAAATGGATTTGGATTGAAAGTATAAATATGTTTAATATACATTAGTTTTAATTATTGATTTTATAAAACTCATTTTCAAGTGATTACTGACATTTCTATTCATTTAATAGTTATAATTAAAGCGTTATATTGATTATAGATAAAGGGGTTCTTTTGAAATCACATTTAACACATTTGAAATTTAGAGTCCTTGTAAATGTTGATTGATTTTGTTCTTTTCTCTCAGATTTTCCCATTTTTTAATTTTTATTAATATAGTAAATGATTTTATTGATTATATTTAGTTTAAATTGATTTTTTGTATATATTTTTATTCCTTCTTTATCAAAAATATCACATTGAATGACTTAAGTTTAATCTGTAAACTTTAGAATTAATTCAATATCTCTAGGATTTTTTGTCAAAAAAAAATTAATGTGCAGTCTAAAATGTGATTAGATAGAGATTTTTAAAATATTTTTTCTTGCGTAATTATTAGAAAATTAATCTTATCTTATTTTCTTAATTTAATCATTAATTTAATTTCATGGTTTGTTATTTCATTAGAAGAATAATCTAATTTAAAACCATTTTTCAGTACTGTCTTCAGATGTTATTATTTTATTAATTTCATTTTCAATTTCATTATTATTTTTATTTTTATAATCTAATTTTAATTAAATTTAATAATTTTATTTTATAATTTATAATTTTTTGATTTGATTATTCGTTTTAATTAAATTTTTAATGTCAAATGGTAAGCATTTTCTTTCGGGGTGCAGAGATTTCAAATAAGGAGATTGAGATTGATCACTTGGTATGATACGACTTAAAAACGGAATACTTTAAATGTATGACAATAAATATTAGAAAATTTTAAGTCAATTTTCTTTTTATTTTGATTGAATTCCATGTAAAAAATAAAATTAACTATATAAAATTCATTCAAATATCTGGTATTACGTAAAAATCAATCATTAAAAAATTTTAATTATTGAATTTACAAAATTAAGATCATATAAAATCTCCATAATTCATTTTACGTGTTATTGATTCAATAAATGGGGAACCCAAAAATGTTGAATCTTTTGAACCTTACCAGCAGCTTTCAAATTTCTTGCAATTATACTGGCACTAACAATGTATTTGTTAGCAAAATCAAGAACGGTCGATTTTAATTGAATGTATTTTAAAATACAATATAATTAATTTCAGTATCTTTATTATAACAGATTTACAAAAAATTTGCAAAAATTGCTATTGAAATCGGAAAATTCATATGACACAACCTAATATATTAGGGTGTCTCAAAAGTTTGTGGTCACTTTTTGAAATTGTAATATTTAAAGGTAAATTGTTTAAATAGCGTAATAAGTTGAACTTATTTACTGTTATTTTGAAAAGACATAAGAAGTAATATGCTAGAAATAAAATATATTTATCTAATATTTTTTTCTTAGTATTACAGAATAATATGAAAGTTGATAAAAACTATACTGTTCGTATCTTTTTACTCCATTATTGGAAAAAATGATTCAGTGCCAGATTTGCTGCAGTTGAAATATGTGAAGTTGAAGGAAACCAATTCGTCAGTAAAAGCTATCAAGTTCACGGATCTTAATGATGATTCACGTTCCCAAAAAATTATGCATTCTTTGAATGAAAATCCCTGTACCAGTATTAGAAGATTTTCAGTTGAAGTTCAAATTCCGAAATCTTCAAAACACCGCAAACTTCTGTTTCATGGCAAGAGAAATAGGAGATGTAAAGTTGTACCGCATGATCTGACTCCCGAACAAGCGGAAAAACATTTGCAAATATGTGAAAAACCCTTTTTATACCCAAATGATGAACTTATTCTAAAAACCATCGTTATGAGAAATATGTGTACTTCCGGAATGATATGTGGAAGAAGTGAGAACCGGTATCACTGATTTTTTTATCAAAGCCCAAAGAGTGGTACATGAATGGTATAAAAAAATTAAAAGAAATTAACTAAGACAATTTAACATAACAGAGTATATTTTGAAGCTGATTCATGTTGTAAATGTCATAATAAATACTTTTTTGATAGTTTATTGTAGTAACCATAAAATTTTGGGACACCATAATATTAAGTGATATTTAATTTCTGTAATTAATATTATTTTATTTCATGTTATATTATTTCAACTGAAAATTCAAAAAACTGATTTTAATTTTACCTGAAGAATCAAGCTAAAGAGATTTCCTATTCTTCAATGTTTGACGAACATTCTGAATTAAAAACATTTTGGACATGGATCGAAAGTATGTTGTGTGTGGTCTTGAGAAATTATTTATTTCATTAAATTGTTCCAGACACCGCAAGTAACTGGCAATTTAACTTTGAAGGATATAGTGGTAAAGTAAAATGTAAAGGATTTTTTGACTGATATTTTCAAAATTAATTCAAATAAATGTTCTTCGTTTCAGCCAATCCATTCAAAGGCGCAATTGACGGTTTGCAAGACATTGCCACTGTTGTTGTTAATCGAAACACATCTGAAATGACTTTTAAATTAAATGGAACAGTTAGCCGAGCTGAAGAAGTTAGATGGAACCATATGCATGACACGTTGCCTTTTCCAAAATATACACACCCTTTTCGGTTAGATCTAAGTGTTATTAGTAACGCGCTTAAGAGTTTAATCTGTTTTATTGTAGTACAAAAATATTTACCGCTTGTGGTTGGCCGTTCGATCAAAGTATTGAAAAATGGCGATATATTTTGGAAAGGTAAATCCAATTTTTGTTAGGGTAAGAGCAAGCATGGGATTAAAACAATTTATTTAGTCTTGAAAACAAAGAACGAGCTGGTGCCATGGCTTTGGTTACTTTAAATTTCGATGTAGCTCTACAGTATATAAAACGAATTCCTTACGGTTACTTTCTCATTGGTTTTCAACGAATCCCATTAAGAATAATTCATGTTTCCTTCAGGTCGTGGTATTGATAGTGAAATCTTGAGATTATGCTTAGCTGGTTTCAACACTCAAAATAAGCACAACAGCTATAATTGGTCAGCCATTTGTAAAGATGTTCTGAAACGATTGGGAAACTCACGACCATATTTGAGATTGATATTCAATTTTCTAATTGCGAAAAACAACAGCGATCTTCAATTCATAGTAAGCTAACTTGTTTCAATTTCTATTTAAATAAAATTGATGCCAATAAAATAATTTTTTATGCCATAAATTTTTTTAAACAGGGCAATAATATTTGATTTGAGCTTAATCGTTTTCATGAAATTTTTAACTATTTTTGTAAATTTAGTTAAACCGAATTTAATTATTTAAAATATTTGTTTAACTATTTCAAATTTTTTGAAGAAATTTGATTGTAATTGTGAATATAAATAAGTGATCATTAATACTATTCCATGACACATCAGGTCTAATAGTCAAAAACGCACAAAGTTTTTAGTTTGGTATAAATGAACATAAAATGTATTAACGGTGCCACAAAATCTTCTCTCAGAGTTTGGTGTTCGTCATCCAAAAAAGGGTTTTTTGTACTAATCACAAAAAAAAATCATAAAGACACAATTTCATTATATCTTGATTGAATCTGCAAAATCTGAAGAACAAACATTAACATGGAAACTTCACCATTATGTAAGACAATACAATTTTCATATTCGGTTTATTTCGAAATTTTCAGTCAAAGAGAAGAATAAAAATATTAAAATTCGTGTACGTAATAAATATGTTCCTAAAAAAGTTCTTTTTAGAGCGGACAACATACAAACTGACTCGTGAGTTGAAACGATCTCTGAAGAGCATCATTTTGTATCATGGTGAATCTTTAAGTTAAAAAGTGATCATAAAAAATTTCTGGATAAAACTTTTTTGGTCATTGTCTATCTCTTATGGGAACCAAGAATGTTCAGAATAAACTTCAGCGTGTTTTTTTAAAAATAGGATAGCAAACATTGATATTGTATAAGATTTAATTTTTTGACGTCTTCAGTCGGGTTGCGATTGACAAGAATGAAAACTACGGTGGAATTTTGAAAGTGCCATTGATTTAAGATCTCACCCAGAAACATTTTCTTCTGCATATTTTTAAATATTGGTAACAATTAACAAACTTTCACGATTTTCCTTTTCCACATTATTTTAATGTCATGTATAAAATCAATGGTTCACATTTGATTTTTTCTGATTTTTCTGATTACTTTTAAAACTCAATTAGACCCGTGAATAGTATTTCGTAAAAAAAGTGATACAGGACCATTTCTTTTTACAAGAATGTATCATTCAGGAAAATTTTATGTATTCTATGATAATTGTCATGAATCATTTTAATGACTTAACAAAGATAAAGTTGTAAATTTTCCCTAGTCTTCTCATTAAAGAAGGCATTGATATCAGTTTCATGTGATTATTCACGACACTATCGAACATTTGTTCTTAAGGTATTCGATCTGATATTTTTGAGACAAGACGGGGCATATCAAACTGATACACTTCTTACCTTTGGTGAAAAACAAACCAATACTTAATATTCACAATTTTTTAGGACATTTCAGGAACTGAATGTGAAATCTTTCGCATTCATCATATTCGTTCGTCTTATCTGTTTGCTGTTTTTTATTTATTCAAATTGGTACCTTAAATGTTAATATCAAACAAGATTTTTAATCATGTCAAATGTTTAAAGCCAATATTTTTTAAGTGTTAAATTTAACTGACATTATTTTATATAATAAAAATTCTTATTCAATCAAATTTTATTTTAATTTAAAATAAAAAAGTTTCTTGATAAATTCAACCTAAAGTAATAAGATAAATAGTAATTAATTTCATCTATTTAAATAATATTCGTTGTGATGTGAAATTATAATTTAAATAAATGGCAAGAATTTTTATGAATATTAAAATTATATTTTATATTGAAACTACTGATAATAATTATGATTGTGATAGTTATGTTAAAATAATCAGTTTTTGAAACAGATTAAAAGTTTACAGTGTTGCTGAGATTTTAATAAAAACAAATAATTTTGAAGGTCAAAGTAAATATTTTTCTAAAATCAATAAACTATTTTTAGAAGTTAAACAATCTTTTATATTTTCATTGTGAAAATACTTTCGGGCTTAATTATTTGTCTGAAGTTTGTAGGCTGCAAGTCAACATTTCTATTTTTAGTAACTTATTAGGTTTGAGCTATTGATATAAAGAAAATTAATGTGCATTTAAAGGTGGATTTGAATTACAAAATAAATCAAATTTTATTTAATTAAATAATACATTTTTAAAAATAACTAATATTTTTAAATAAAACAAAAAATCGGTTGTATATGTGCATTCTTTAAAATTTTTTATCTGTATTGTAATAGTTTTGTGTTCTTATCAATTTAATTATTACATGTTTTTAATTTTAGAAAATCTAAACCTAATTAATAAAATATTAAACTAAGTTATTGGTAGTTTTTAATTTTTAAAATTTTAAAAATTTATCAATATTCTTAATCAATAGATTATATTAAGTTCTTTGAACATTTGAATTTAAATTTCTTAATTGAATAAAGATTAATAAATTAATTTTATATTATCGATTTAATTTTTAAATCAAACTAATAGATAATTATTAAATTTTTGAATAATTTATAACCTTTTATTTTTCTAATGTTCTGTAGAAATTTGGTGTTAATATAAAAACAAATCCTTGTCATAAACTGCATTAGGATTTATTTAAAAAACGAAGTTTTCTTTTCTCTATGTTTTGAATTCAATTTTGAAAGATGATAATCTAAGAGTAATGGAAACTCTTATTTTTATATATCACTTTAAAAGCAGAATAAAGTAATTTATCTTTTAAGTCACAGAGATTTCAAATTTTACTGAACCGTTTTTAAAATATTTTTTGAATCCGAATTACAATAAAATTTATTTATTTTTCTTCAGAAGTCCTTGGATATTTTTCTCACTGACAAATTGGCAATTGCAGCTCTTTATATGGACGATGAAAGTGTAAGTAAAACCATCGGTTCATAATTCGGAAATTTTTTTTATTCTACTTAAGCTCATTGATTTTTTCAACATTATTTCCAATACGCATTCAAAAAGCGGTAATTTGGAAATGGTAACTTTGACAGGGTTGAATTCACAAGAATTTATTGATCTTCTGCAAGCTTACCTCAATCGAACCAATGATATTCAAACGGCGGCGATTGCAGTCCTTTATGCCAATATTCTGACAAGAAATGTCATTGAAAAAAGTACACAGATAATGTCATGGGTGGAATGGTAACATTTTTGAAATTATTTCATCCGATCGATAAAAATAAATTTCATCCCATGCAGTTACCGTAATTTGCTGGACAATTTTCGAATGTGGCTTATTCGAGCTGATTTTGATATTGCTACCCAATACAATGCTTTCAATTCGTCTATGAAGGACATGATGAAAACCATCAAGCCTCAATCTGTGGGAACGTCAAAATCAAACCTGGTTGGTAACAGTACAATATCCAAACAAAATCAGGTGATACAGAATAATTTCAGTATTTATTTTCATTTAAAATTTTTTCTCTTTTCTAAAATATTTTGTTTGAAATGAATTATATTTTCACCAATCGGATCAAGGGGAAATTTTTATAAATAAGGAGAAATATTTTATATCATATTTATAGTCCAACATTACTGAATCAGATTTTCAGATTTTATGGTTTTAAAATTTTTTGAATGAAAAATCATTTGGAATAGAGGAAGATTTCCAAAGTGCATTACAGAAATTTTTCTGATGAAAAAAATGAGAGATTTTACGGTGATTACCTTTTAACTGAGAGATTATTAATAGTTATCGATAATTATTTTTTTAATCAATCAAAATACTGATTTAGAACATTTTTTTAAAAAAAATCCTTGGATGTTGGTCATATTAACATCTATTGGCTTAAGCTAGATAACATTTTTGTTACTTATTATTTTTCCATTACAGATTTGAATATTCAAACAAATATAAATTGTGAAACCATGAAAAATTTATTATTATTCACTTAAAAATGCGTTTAGATTCGATATATATACACTAGTAAACATTCGTTTAAGCGCACTTAAAGAAATGCATGTAATTCATTAATTTTGGTACTAATAATT
>JBBMKC010004930.1:0-19338 GCA_037834085.1 Bipalium vagum | reverse complement strand
ATATTTCTATCAATTGAAAAAAATACTTTGAAATACTTAAACAAAAAAACGAAAAAACTTATGGTTCACCCTAATATTTTATACAGATAGCCATATCAATTAAATGTTTACATTGAATATTTTTAATGAATTTCTGGCAATTACAAGTGTCATAAATCCATTTTCCTGGACATCTTTCGGTAATTAAACCGTCAACATCTTAAACATGTTTAGTAAAAAGTCTTCAAAAGTTCTCCAATTTTCTGGTTTTGAACTTTTATCTAATATATTATTAGGACTGCCGGGACATAGTAACAGGTAAAAATTTCAGTTTTTTTTACATAACTTTTTTATTTTCTTTGACCCATCTGTAAGCATCTATCCAAGTATCTAATGTAATAACTGGACATTTTAAATTGTCTTTAATTTATTTACATATTCCATTGATCACTTTTTTACCCTCTCCAATGCCAAATTTAATTCAGAGATATTCGTTCTTCTATGCTCATCTTTGATTACTAAATTAGACGCTTCCAGTGCATTATTAGTACTTGGGCACATTTCGCAGCACCCTCGTACCAATTGTGATTCTTGTTTATTCATTTATCTTTAAAATATCTGATGAAAATTGATTGTAACTATCATTAATAAAAATATTAATAGTGGGAAGATTGTATCTGAATCAGATGTTTTGTTTTTATCTGATTAAGTAATTTGCGCTACAGAGGGCTGAAAAATAATTTTTAATTGTCATGATTAGGACTGAATCCAAATTATTATATCTCCCGTTCTGTGAACCTGTGATCAGATTTTGTCGAAGAATGGTATGAAAACGATATCTCACAAGTAGAAGCAGAGACAAATATTTCAATATTAATATTTTTTTCGGATTCTGTTGCGGAAAACATTTACGCAAGTTGTACGAATGTAAATTGGAAAAGTGTGTTATTGTCACAGTAAATACTTTTGGTTTTTGGATACTGAGTTATTTCAGTAAGTGCGGTTTGACCCTGAGTGAGCTGAATAACTAGCGGATATCATAAAAGACCCGGGTAGAATATTGAGAGGCCAGAACCGAAATAAGTTAAAGTTGTTGTTTATTTCTTCTTGTAATTATAAATAATTTTAAAAATCGATTCATAATAATTGTTGCCAATTTTATTTGATTTCATTTTCATTGAGATCTAGAGATTTTTATTCCGAAACATTGGTGATAATTTGAAGAGAATCTTGAGACACTATCTAATACATTACGGCTGTTGCTTTGCTGTGCTTCGTTTGAATAAATACAGACTTACACATTGGTTTATAAAAGGGAGTTGATTATTAGCGAACAAAACTATAAGATTGGAAGTCAGGTCCTTAATGTTGACATTTATAGAAATTAAGGTCGTTTAACAGTGTTACTTATATCTTAACACCATAATTTTTAAATATAAGTCAAAATGAATGAAGTTTTTAAAACTTAATTACAAATTTGTGAAAATAAATTAATTGTGACAATTGTGTGGATATATTGTGGTGTTTATTATTTACTTATCTTTTTATGTCATCTATCATTTGTTTATTATGAAGGAGGGAGTCTTTCCGATTATTTTGTCAGTAGAACTAGTTTCTATAACTCAAAAGCAGCTTTTATTGTGATTTCAATTGATATTTTTAGAAATTCCTTTCTTTTTTCAAATTTTTGATAATTTATTTTTTATTGATTCATACTTTTCATAAAGACTATAATATTTACTCTAAGCCTGTAAAGTGCTGTAAAGCTTCAAAAATTTCTCTAAATCAATACTATTGTAATAAGATTTCACATTGAATTTAAAAAAGAATATAGTGCTAGGATTTATTTGCATTATATATTAATTCCTTTGACTTACATATTATTCTATCATGAGGTCTAAAACTTGTCGTCTAAAATTAAAATAAGCAATAAAATTCGATATATTTGAAATTAAGTTAAGATATCAATTTTGTCAAACATCTGAATATCTCATGTAAGTTTATATAGGTTTAGAAATGCTATTTGTTTAAATAACCACTTTTAAAAACCTCAAAAAATGAATGTCAAAGTTAAATTTCAAAAATTATGTTTTCAGTTTGATATATGCAGAAAATGAAATGCTTGAGGAACAAATAAAGAGTGGAAAATGGGCCTTTCATAATTTAAGTGAAAGAGATATCCGTATGCGTCTAAATATTGCCACATCTTTACTTACAAGAAGGAAAACCAAGTCATCGGCGAATTTTTACAAGCAATAAAAATTTGATTTATTTCCAAAAACCTTAAAAAAAGAAATCACGGCTTGATCCAGGACAGACAACATAAAGCGCAATAATTATGATAAGATAATCATAGTATTTGGTAGGATATTGACCTTGTGCACCACGAACTTTTAAAATTGAAGTAAACAGTTACGGGGTAAAGATCAGAATCAAATAGAACGATTAAATGATGAATTGATTTAAACAAGGTCTACATTAACCAGTAATCGACACAAAGTTATTCTTTTGCATTACAATGCGAGACCATATCTTTCATCAATTGTCAAACAGACTGACCTGAAATAGGAAATCCCTCTGCACCCAACTTGTTCTTCATACATAGGTCCAACAGATTTTTATTTATTCAGGTCAATATGACATTCTCTGAATATATTCAATTCAACTACGAAAATATTCATAATTTGGTATCCGATTGAATTCATTCTAAAGAAAAATCATTTTATCGTCCCGGAATATCTATGTTACCAGATTTATGAGAGAAAGTCATTTTAACGATGGAAAATACTTTAATTTTAATTAGTTTGTCGTAAAATAAATATTAAATCTTTTAGTCTACATCCGTCCTAATATATTGCATATTATAGACAATTTTTTTTTAATTTTATTACGTTCTAACTAATCACCATTAATTAAGTTTTATTCTCGGAATACAATTTTAATTTTTTTAAATACTGTTTTTGTGATAGAACTAAATATCTTTGTAATTTCATATTTTTATCTTTCAATATCTATGATATCAAATTAACATTCAATTAATATTATTTCTGTTTTGAAGATAAAATTAATCTACAATTAAGAGACAAATGAAATTTTTCCACAACTAGAGATTTTCAGGCTTTCTCTATCCGGGTACAAATTGATTGTGTTAAAAAATATTTTTGGTAAAATCCATAATTCATCAAATGTAACTTTTTTCACAAATCTGTCTTTGTTTTGAGCAGAAATAAGATTATGGAACATTCTTTTACTCATCTTAAAATTATTTAAATAAAATTTTTTATGTCCATCATTATTAAACCATGAAATTTTCAATTCTTTTTTATTTTATGATTTCATTTAATTATTTAATTATAATAAATTAATATTATTATTAAAAATCATATTATAATTTGAATTATTTGAAAATAAAAATTTTCAATCTCTGACTTAACTTTTTATACTCTGCATTCAATATTTTAAAATTTGAACATTTTCTGTGCAGTCCGCCTTCCTCAGACCTATTGGAATGATTGTTTCCGATCAATGGTACATGGCTATCTCTCTCTTGCATACTATTGGAGCCGGTTTTTTGATCGAAGAAACACTGATTATCTATTAATATTCATTTCTTGATTAAATCCCTGCTTCTTAATTGATCTATTATTCTTTTATTTATGTTCGTATAGTATTCTTAATTTAGATGACAGTTTCTTCTACATCTCTGACATTGTGAATAACAAAGACTGCTAACATCGTCGATGTGTGTCTCCTTTGGAGTGCAAAATACTAAAATCAACTTTCCACCTTAAGCGTTGTCCGTCATGTCTTGTAATTTAATTTAGCTTTTTTATCGTCTGAAATAATCAATAATTAATAAAATATTTCTGTCTTTTGTCATTTGATGTTTTCACACATCAATAAATATTTTTCAAACTGCTCTGACGAATGTATCTGAAATGACTGTTCGTTTTTTCACATTTCTTAGCAGTTCTCTCAACCGTCAATAGCTTCTCTGATATATGTTGAATTTTTATCTCAGATAATTACTTTTTCTGCTCTTACAGATGTCAACATCTGATGTATCTAAATGATGAATTCCCTTAACATGATCGTTGAATCAAAATTTTCTTATAATGTAGGTTCTTTGATATTTCAATTTTTCAAAGCATTCTCTTCGTAGCAATTTAGGGGTTGGCTAACCTGTCTTACTAGATTTTTCAAATTTTTTGAGTCTTCATGGAATTTGACTTTGAATATAATAGTTCTATTTTGTTTTTGACATAGAATTTTATACTCAAATTTTATATCTAATTCACTAAAAAAATTAATGCAATTTTGGAAAATCTGATTTATTTGTTCCTTTGTCATTACCTTAAAAGTAATGGCTTTATGATCTGATCATACTGAAATGACTTGTCATTCAACTAGGGTCTTAAATGATTGCTTTTAATTCCTTGTCAGCGATGCAATATTAAACTTCATGTTTATTCATTGTATTCGAACCATATGCCCCTAAAATGCCTTACAAAATTACAAATTGCCTTACTTTTTAAAAAGGCCCAGTTGTAGCAAAGCACCTAGCTCAAAAATGAACTCCTCTTCCAAAGCTGGAAACCTTAAGCAGGTGTGTTGGTTAAAACTGTCCTTACGTTTTTAAACGCCTGTTCACATTTATCCGACATTTTTTCGAAAATTTTTTATTCCGATCTCAAAATCTTGGCATAAATTTGATTAAATCACGATAATAGTTACAAATTTACGGGAAGCTTGTCATTGTTTTGACGAATTTTGGTATTCCAAATATCTGAATAACTTTAACTTTTGTTGGATCCATTTTAACACCTTTCTGGTTAATCACGTGGTATAGAAATTTTTACCATTGCAAAAGTTTACATTTCTGATTTATTTTCAATCCAGCTTTCAATATTTTATTGATTACTTCCTTCAGCACGAAATAATGTTCTTCAATATTTTTGGTAAAAATAAAAATACCCTGGTTGCAGTAATACTAGAGGTATTCAGTACATATAACATTGTTTTTCTTTTGTTGCAAAAGCTATTTTTCTTGAGATTACTTAAGATCAATCGGATAATAAAGCTTTTCTAAATCATTTGAGCTAAAATAGTTTGATCCACCAAGCCTATCAATCATCTATTAAGTATTTTACAGTAACTGCATTTGGAATTAATTGTCTGAAAGTCTAAAATAATCGTTGAAATCTTTGTTTCCTTTTTCTAAACACAGGCCACAAGGGAGTTTCCCGCTGAATTGCATCGATCAATAATATTATTTTCGAGTACATTACCTCATTGATGTTTTCTTTTAGATGCATTAGCTGACGCTAAGATTTGTATATTACTATATAATTATTGTGGTACTCGAACGTTCTTCGTTTGGATTCTGTGTTTTCAATATGTGTACATGATATCCTAATTAGCCACCATGAACGTATTCTCATATTTATTCACTAACATTTCAAGTTTCTTTTAATAACGCTTATACGATCCGATTGGTTTTCTCAAATTCAATCTATTAACTATTAAGGTATTCTAATTATTTTCGACGTTTTCCAATGTTTTCAATTTAATATCCTTTTCTTTTTCGGTTTTGTTAACATATGTTTTTTCAACAGCTTTCCTTTTTCCAAAAATGCTGCAAAAATAAATAATATTGCATTTTGAAATCCTTATATTAAAATATGGTATTTTCAAATAAATTCTTAAAATATATTTTGAATGACGCAAACTGGCAAACAAAGAAATTAGCAAACTTTATTTATACGGTTGGAAATTATGACATGCAGCTTAGGAATCTGCTAAAACATTAATTTGGCATTCTGTAAAATTGCTGATAATAAACGCATCATTTAGCAGTGGTATGTGAAATTCTACGGAAGGTGTCAAAAACCGATCAAATGTAGACTGTCGTATGCCCACAAAGCGCCATTGAAAAGTGTTACTTACTGACAAAATTTGATTTAAATTCAAGTCAAAAATTCTGTGATCTTGTTAAAATAGTCATTGTTAGTCTCAAAAAATTGTAAGACATTTGAAAGTGGTAGACAAGGTTAAGAAGGTTCAACCATTAGTTCTACATTTTTTGAAAAAATCACAAGAAATAAGCGAGTTAAAATGTGCTAATCTTATACTCAATAAAGACTATCTGTTTATGTCTTATCATAAAAAGTGATGAAAAATGTGTTCTCTACAATTGCCGAAGACAAGGACAATGGGTGAATATCAATCAATCTTCACTCCTTTGCTAGAAATCTAATCTACACCACCAGAAAGTAGTAATTATTACATCTTCTCTTCATCCATGTCTGTTGTCATACATCTTTCAATATTAAACCTTGGTGAGACAATCACAACAGACAAATAATTCTCCGATCTAGAAATAATGCACCAAAAATTAAGCATTAAACAGCCTTGAGTGATCAATAGGAAAGTAATAATCCTTCTGTATGACCACAAGTATCCGAAACTTAACTAAACTGTGGATATCAAGTCTGCATCATCTACCGTATTCTCCAGGCATAACACCAACAGATTACTATTTCTTTAAGCATCTCGATAATTTTCTGATCAAGAAAATCTTTTCAAATCTGAAAACCAAATTTTTATACTAATGGTATTCAAAACCTGCTAATTAGCTGACATAAATATCTTGAATGCCATGGTGACTACTTAATTGAATAAACAAATCTATATGCATTTCACTGTTTTTATTTTTTAATCGCTTGAAAATTCCAGGCTTCGTGTTGAAAAGAGAAGTTATTGTTTCTTCTCTAGTTGACCAAAATTCTGCTTGTGAATTGGTCAATTAATACATCCAGATATTTACAGAAATTTTTTGGATTCCTCCTTATTCAAAGGTTGAAAAATCTTAGATCATTAATGTTTAATTCATGAAATTGAGTGGAATAGTTCATAACAAGTGACTACTGGAGTTAGACTGTCACCAAAAGCATTTAATTTTTACACGTTGATTTTACCAACATTTAAACTTTCATGAAGATTTTTGAGTATAGTATATCTTGTTGCAGAATGCATGATTTCATTTTGCATCTATTAGTAAAGATTCAGAATTGATTGTGCTATCAACATTGTACACTTCTTTTTAAATTTCTTATTGATAACTGGACTTCGTAGACTGACTGAACTCTTCAAATGCCAATGAGAACCTTAAAATTCTTTTGAAAAATTGGTTTCGCAACGGCGGTTAGTTTCATTATTATACTTGCCTAATACAGGAATTTTTTTTATTATTACTATCCTCAAAATTTTTAGTTAACAAATTTATTGTCACTGCTATTTTTCTTACCTTAGATTACTTCTATGAATTCTGCTTCTCAACTCTGGGAGGCCAATGGAAACTCAAAGAATTGAGATGTAGTCTTGACGCACTTAATTCTTTAAATGCACTTCTCTAACTCCATTCAGAGCACTAAGGAAATTATTATTATATTACATAATTATTAATAATATATTGTAATATTTATTTTATTTTAAATATCATCATAATGGTAAAAACACAACCTATCAAATTTTCTACAGTAAAAGAACTTGTTCAGATGTTTTCTGACAGCTTTTACTTACATCATAAGCTTGACATTATTCTTAAACCGTACCATATTCGAGTTCTGCCTTTTCGATTTTGTTTAAAATCTTTAAATGCAATAGAAGCAATAATTTTTTATCTTTTGTAAGATTTCCAATTTCAAAATTGAATAGTTTTCCAAATTAAAATATGTCAAGTAGAAATAAAAAGATTTACGGAAATTAAAATAAAATTTATAAAATTCACTTTTTTGGGGGATTGAATAAGTAATATTCTCTCAATGACTTCATTTTCTTCTCTTCCTCATTGGTTACTCGTACGTGGACATTTTCAAGATAGTTCCTCATTCTTAACTTAAGTATCTCCTTGTCTTTTCTTGCATGGTTTCCTCAGTTCGCTTGTGTACTCATTCTTCTAGTATTCCTTCTTCCTTGCTCTCTTCGTTGACAACCATTCCATATCTTCCTCTGATGACGCCTCTGTTAAATCAGTTTTCTCGCAGGACACTACGATAATTTCCCATGATGATATTGTTGGATTATCCTTTACTTTAATTTTAGCTTTTCCTTAGATTCCTAATGTTACCTTCCTCTCAAAAAATTTTTTTCTTTACTATATGGTAACGAAATCCAGATGTCTTGAGTAATCTTACATATTAGTGACACACGACTTATATTCCTAATTTCCTTCCAGATTTCCTAATATTTTCTGTCTTCGGATCTGTATGTTATTTAATTTTTAATAATATAAACTGACTTTAAATTAAAGTATCTTGAGCATCTTTCAAGTTTTTATTAAGTAATATAAACCATATAAACCAGGAAATTGAATATTCATATTTAAAAATAATTATAAATTAAGTATTCTAAACATTTTCGTGAAATTATTTTATTAATTTATGGATTATTTTATATATATATATGGAGTATTATTGACCCCAATTATATAAACTATTCTACATTTTAAACTCAGTTATTTTCGAATTAACTAATCTCGCTTAATATTTTTTGTGCTTTACTTAATTTTATTCATTATTTACTTTTTGAAAGTAATTGTTTTGTTTTTGTACATTTTATCTAAAATGACTGAGTCTACAAATATAAAATAAAATTCTAAAAAAAACCTGCTTCAGTTTAAGTAACATAAATATTTTAAAGGATCAAACATCTTAGGTTTTGATCACATTGCACCTTCACGAATTTATGTGGCATGAACGGCATAAGAACAGTTTGACGCTTTCAGCTTTTATTTCTAATGTTATTCTCCAGAACACGCTTTGTACTGTATATTTTTATATTAAATGCAGCTTTTATTTAAATATCTTAGTCTTATTTATTTTACTCAGTTCAAGTAAATGATGCCAATTTTAGGCCGCTTAACTGAAGGATTACCAAAACAAGGTAAATAAAAGTACAAATATTGTTTCTCCGGAAAGTTCGTTCTGATTTTTAACATACATAATTAAGACAGTTTTTATTATAATAGGTATATAGAAAACATGACATAATTATATATATTCTGAATGGTAAAAGATGCTTTTTATTAAATAATGAAAAGGTATTTGTTTAAATATTGATCTAAATTATTGAAAGAATTCAAAGATGGATACAAATAAAATATATTTTCGCCATTTAATGCTCTTTTAATACCGGAAAGGTAAAATTTCCGCAAAAACAGCAAACAAGATATGCGGTGTTTATGGTGAATTAGCAATATTTGATAGACCTGTTCGGAAGTGGTTTGCAAGATTTAAAGATGGTGATTTTAGCCTTGAAGATCAAGAACACAAGGGGACATCGAGAACCGCTGATTATGAAAAAATTACCGCGCTTCTTGAGAAAAGTTCACGTCATACCACACGAGAATTTATTTAAACTTGGTTTTATTAATCGTTTAGGTGTATGGATTCCATATTTTTAAAGTGAAAATAACCTGTTGAATCGCATTAACACCTGAGACTTAAATTATAAAAACAACAAAGTAACAACATTTTTGAAGAAATTTGTGACAGGAGATGAGAAATGGATCATTTATAATAATGTCCAACGGTGTTTCATCAAGATAATGCGCATCCGCATGTATCTTTGCACACCAAGAAAAAGTGTTTGGAACTGGGTTGGGAAATGCTACCCCATCCGCCATATTCACCAGACCTTGCACCCACCGATTTCCATTTATTCAGGTCATGCAACATTCACTTAATAGAAAAAACTTTATCTCTTTGGACGATATCAAAAGTCAGTTCGATAATTTCTTCGATGAAGAATCTAAGAAATTCTGGAAGAATGGAATATTCAACTCTCCTGATAGATGGAAAAAGGTTTTGGAACAAAATGGAACATATGTATTTTAATAAATTTATTTAAAATTGCATTGCCTTACTTTTTAAAAATTAAAATTCTGACCGAACTTTCCGGACAACCTAATTTATATACAGGGTACGCAAGTACAATTTGCGCAATTTTCTAAATGTAAAATTTTATAAAACAAGTTCCTTTATGTCATTGTTTTAATCGATTAATTTAGTTTGATCTATGCTTTATTCAAGGATGGAAATATTACAGATTTTCAACAATTATCAATGGCCTAAAGAATGGATAAGAAAGGTCTTAGTGTGTGCAATGACGAATAATGATATTTGTGAGAAACTGAAATTGCCTCTGAGAACCATTCAAAGAATTAAGAAGTTATTTTGATTCAGACTTTAATGTCGAACTGGTTGATTTTTAATGTGGTTAGCAGTGAAGGTCTTAGTGAGGAAAGTATTATGGTGAATAAGTATCAAAGTATTTTTTCCACTGTCGAAAAACCTTAGATAGAAAGAGTTGCCTCTGGGAAACCTTACGTGTTTCAACAGTATTCAGCTTCAACACACGCGGCCAAGAAAACTCAAAAGTAATTTTCCGAATACTTTGTGACCATATCACTCCTGGATTGTGGTTTCCAAACTCTCCTGATTGTAATCCGCTTTACTATTACATGTGTGACGCGGTTGATGCGATAACAAATAAGACTGCCTGCAATAAAAAGATATTATATTATAAAAGAATTTATCTCCTGCTGTTGTTAAAATGATCTGTTCTCATTTAAGGGGTCGTTTAGAGACTGCCATTAATGATGATGTTCGGTTTATTGAATAATTACAACTTCAGATGTTTTATGTTTTTGAAATTTAGAATAAATCTCCAAAATTGTAGTTTTTAGAGATATTTTTCTTTACTGTATTTTACTCGTCAATTCTACTCGCGCTCCCTGTAAATTATATATATGTATACTGCCGCTGAAAATGTTTGGTATGCCACTAATAAAGCTTAGAATACTAAGAAAGAACCTTAATTTGTTAAAACTGTGAGCTACAAAAATTAATAGATCATTCAAAAATTACATTAGATAAAACTATTAAAAAATTATGAAATGCAATGAAATCATTTATATTTATTTTAACATGTTACACTTTCTTGCGACACTAAGGATCAGAAACATTGTAATTTTTGTCATACCTCTACAGCCGATGATGGGGTAGAGATTCGAATTTTCCTGCCAATCTCTACCCATAGCATCTCAATAGGATTGAGGTCGGGTGATTGTGTAGGTCAGACTATATTTGTCATGACCCCATTTATTTCTTTGTTCTCTAAATATCCTCTGTACAGACGAGAACTTTGCTTAGGACCATTGTCTTCTTGAAATACGAAGCCACAACCAATTGAACGGAGACCACAGGATACTGAATGCCGAATAAGAATTTTCTTACAGTCTTCCTTTTTCATAGTACAATTAATTTTTATGATATTTCCAATATCACAACTACTGAAACATCCCCAAACCGTAACTGATCCACCTCCGGGCTTGACTGTTGGTACTAAGCATTGAGGTATCATTTTTTTCAGAGCGATTTCGTCTAATAAATACCCGAAATGACAAACAAATATTTCGAATTTAGATTCGTCACTCCAAAGTACATTTATTCACTACTCTAAAGTCCAATTTCAATGCTGACGGGCTAATTGGGGAGCATTGGGGATGAGGAGCAAGGAAGATTCAGCGTTAGAGAAAATTATACATATATTTAGAAAATGCATTTATGACCGATAAATGAGGCATTGGCTCTACTCATCTAAAGAAACATCACATTTTAACTGACCAATTATACAACAAGCCAGTGCGTCAGAGGCATACGCAGGTTTCTCGGACTATCTAATTTCTACAGAAAATTTGTTAAGAACTATGCAGTCAAGGCCGGTACGTTAGAGAAAATGTGTGAAATAAAAACCAAAAAGTTGGGAAAACATTCAGGCTGCTGAAGAAGCATTTGAAGGCTTAAAGATACTACTCACAAAACAAGTGCTATTCTGAGCTTTCCGGAAAGACAAAATGGCTTTATTTTGACACAACATCAGTTTGGACCAATAGAGGTGTTGGCACAAATAGATGAAAATGGACTGGAAAGGGTAATAGCGTACGGGTCAAACTCGCTGAATAACCATGGAACATGTAACTCTTACACGGAAAGAATTGCTAGAATTTTTCTATTTTTGCAAACATTTTAACCATTGTCTATATGACAGGAGATTCTTATTCAGAACAGATCGCAAGTCAATTATATTCATGTTGGAAACAAAAAAATTTCCACAAAAAAGTACTACATATTAAAAAAGCGAAAAACAAAAAATTACTAATAAGTAAATATTTTAATTGTTTTTGTTATTTAATATTCACTTGTTTTAATAATATAAATTTAAGGGCGTATATCAAAATGTGAGTAATTTTTCAAAATTATTTTATCAGCTTTTAAATGTCTTTTCAGTGGCACAACTATCGATGTTTGATAAAGGCTGATTATGTGGCATGCTCGAAGCCGGGCTGATAGTCCGTAATGTTTTTGAAAAATGAAATTATCAAACAGAACCGTCCAAAAAGGATGGTCATAATTTTTAAAAAAACATTGTTAACTACAAAGTGGATCTGGTAGACCAGGAAAAACAAGTGCACTCAAGGATGCTCATTTAGTACTGAAAAGAAATCGTTCAGTTAAGTTTTTATGATGTTATCAGAGGCAAATGTTTTGCCAGTCAAAGAATTTTGTAAAGGAAGAAATAAATAGTAATCTGCTTGTGCAATGTCAAGGCGATATTGTTACGCTATTAATTTATTATGAATCCTGTCGTAAGACTTAGCTCGTAAAGTTTACCGACCCCTTCACTTTTGTAAGCTCCTGTCGCATGATAATTGATGGCATAAATGCCACAAACTTCGAGTATCTTCTGACAAAATAATTCTCAAAAATAAAACAGTAACTTTCCCTGGATCTCTCTTTGTGGCAATACACTGTGGATTCCAACTCTTAAATATTAGGTTGTTCAAAAAATAATGTCGGTTTTCATGAAGGCATTTACTTAACGTTAATTTAACAAATTTTCTTTTGTTTTACTACTTAAATTATATATCATTTTAAAGTCTAGATTTCAATTTACATTCTGATAATATAAAGTTTAAATAATATATTTAATTAACATAGAACGTAAAATGGAAAAGAAACAATTATGACCAATTTTTTATATGAATATAAACTGGGCCATAATGCAGCAGAAGCCAGTCGTAATATTAACAATGTATTCGGCGAGGGAGCAGCTAACGAGCGGATGCTTCAACGCTGGTTCAAAAAATTTCTTGATGGTGACGAGACGTTTGAAGATGATGAGAGTCGTGAGCGAAAGACGGTGATTGAAAACGACAAATTGAAGACTTTGATGGAGTCAAATCCTTGTACAACAGTTCGAGAACTTGCTCAAGAAATTTTGGCGTCGCCATTGTCAAGATTAGATTCGTTTTTGAAAAGATAAATATAATAATTTTTTAATTGTTTTATCTATATTATTTTTAATTAACTATGTAGTTGTTAATTAAACTAAAATTATTATTTTTAGTATTATTATTGTTACGTGCGTTGTGATAAAACAATTTACCAATTCTGCGCGTTTCTGCTGCAAGTAATTATTTAATTTGGATAGTTCTTAGCAGTATACATTTGAATCAATTGTTTTGAAAAATGTTAAGAAGTCAACGTATATAATATCATTTTGATCCCACCCTATGGATAGGATAACCTTTATTGTTTATTTATTATTTTTAACCAATCCATTTTTCGTCATCTGTTATCAGGTTTTTCAAAAACTGATTGCTTTGATTTTGTTTTAAGAGCATGTCATAAATATTGATATGTTGAATTAACTGAATTTGATCCATTTTATTTCGGACCCAAATACCAAGCTTTTTGAATATCCCAGATTTCGTAAATGATCATCAACAGTTGTTTTCAACAAATCAAACTTCTTTCTTTTACCATTTCCTTTAATTGGTCTTCAATAAGTTGAACTTGTCTATTAGAGCTTGATGCATCTTGAATCGAAAAATTTCCGAAATGAAGTTTAGTGAACTTGTAGTAGTCTTAATTCAAATAAAAAATGTGGAATAACTGGACATTCATATGTCAGGCATATGTAAATGCTCGTTCGAAGTCGAAATTAACATCTTTCTGCATATCATTCTTCTGAATCTCATAAACTGACAGAAAAAATAATACCAAGCGATATAAAATGAATCGTAAATTAAAACATTAGGCTTGAAATCATGGATAAAGCTGATTAAATCAGGATTAAATTCCAAGTTTTTTTCCAGTTTAGTGGGAATAAGAAGGTATAGTTCTGTCCATTAATGATGATGTATATTATCATGAATGAAAAATTGAAATAAAAAGCATGTGAAATGAGATTCTGTCAGAACTTGAGGAGGGAGGGCTATAATAATTTGGATGAGATTATATGTTAATATTTATTTTCTTTGGTCCCTCATTCCCTGTAGAATAGTTTGGATAACAAGCAATTTCAGTCTTTAGAAAAAAATTTGAAAAAATAATTGAGCCATCAAATTTCTTATTGGTTGTATAATTATATTATGCAATTAGTCAGGTCATCGATTATAAACTAAATTTTTGGCACAAAAAAATATAATTGATTAAAATTATGCCTAATTATTCCTCAGAAGATTTAAAACATACAAGAATCGCAGTTTTCAGATAAACTAAAAGGAACCAGCATTTTTGAGAAGTACAATTTCTGTACTTTTTATGATTCTCTTCATTATACTTCACATCAGTATAAGCATATGGCATTTTTATTTAGTCTCGGAAAATTGTCGCGATCCTTAAACTTAGCAAATCATGCATATGAGCTAGTTTCGGATTCTTATTGTTCTCCCTCATTTTTCAACATCCCAGTTACACCAAATACCCCAATAATACATTTAATTTATATTTTTAATAAAAATTTTCTTTTAAAGGTAACATTAAAGAGAAAAACTTATTTAAGTGTGTTTTAAATTAATCTGCTAAATAAATATTACATAACTTTCATTTTGTAATTGAAACTATTGTTTCTAATCAATTCAATTTTTTACATTGATTTTCATTAAATATTTACGTTTTCGATTTGTTGAAAATAGATTCCTTAAAAGCCGTATTAGAGTCAACAGTATTAGTAGGATAATAAAATTTTGATATTTAAATTAAAGTCAAAAATAATGAACTTTAAAATTTATTTTTTCTATGAAATATTCAGGATGTACGCCTTTCAACACATGAAACAATCAGGTGCTTTTCTAACAACGAGTGAATCTGCAATTTTAAGCCTGGTTTGCGGATCCGATCATCCAAAATTCAAAGATGCTCAAAAACTGATTTGGGATCTACCCCCGGATTCGGGATTATTGAAAAACGGACAAAACAATTAATGTAGTTTTTATAAATATAATTTCACACTGAAGAATCTGTCATCAATAACGGTTTTTTATGTACAATTATTAAAATTCTTATAACATTAACTCTCAGACCCCACAAAATGTTTAGACAAAAAACACACCAACGGTTCACAGATCAGTTTATTTTTTTCTTTGATTTTATAATTAAAAAAAAAGTTTTAATCGATTTTATTGGGTTTTGAAAGCATGACTACAAATCGGAAACGGTAACATCTTTTCTTTGATTGAGCCACTCGTTGAACATAAATTTACTGTACATGATCGCGCAGTCAGGCGAACAGAATTCTTTATCCCACTGCAAGTCTTCGATGGCGATATTGGTACATGATAGTCTGATACATCTTTTCGTGGTTTCGAAGGAAATCTGATGACCAACGGGAAGAATGGGACTACTATTGCTCTTCTGAATCTCGTTCTAATATAACAGAGATAAAAATAAGAGGGGCGATCAATAAAATAATTGTCATTTTTTATTATTAAAGAGATCCAAAAACCTACATCGGGCTCAGAAAACGAAGCTTCTTCGGAACTGCGAAATGTGGGACTTGTTGGGTTTGGATTATCAGTATCACTTGACCCGTTGAGCTGAGCGGAAGTAGAACATTTTTTGGGGATTTTCGGCATTGACATTACGCTGGCTTTGGCTGAAGAAAAACTCAGCTTCAATTTAGGAACTTTCTGTGAGGGGGATGATTGTATAGCCTCACTGAATTCTTTAATGAATTTTATCTTTTTTTTCGGAGGTAAGGCAAAGGTGTCTCGTTTCTCACAAGATTCACCAGAGACTCGGGGTTTAAAATCGGGGTAAACCTGGAAGTAGAAATTTTGATTTATAAATGTAAAGATACGTGAAAATCAACAAAAGCATAGCTAAAAATTAAAATCATATTAAATTTATATATATTTCCTACAATTTTTCATTCCTTAGGATAATATTGAAAAAAAGAAAATAACAAATAAACTGTCGAGCATCAGAGGTTTACACTTAATAGTTATTTTAAAAATTAAATCATACAAAATAATTTAATAAATAATCATAATCAAATTTTTCTATAAAACACTTAAAATTCGTTTTCTTTACAATAAATTATGAATTTTTTGTAAGGTTACAATTAATAGAATTCATTTTAAACCAATCCTACCTTTGACAGAGGTAAATCGTCATCATCTGATCGATTTTCTAATACTTCAATCTCAAAATTTTTCGACGATAACTTTCCAATCCTTTCTACTGATCGAGGCGACTGTTCGACACATTTGGTAGGACTCTTTTCAAGACTTTTTACAAATCTATCAAACGGTTTTGATATTTTGTCGGGTGTTTTTATCTGATTATCGAAGGTTTTCACAGGTTTCACAGGGCTTGTGACTGATTTCAGAATGATGTCGTTCAATTCAATCGCTACGTAAGGGGTTCTGGTCAGCAAATTTGACTCAGTGATGGAGAGGTCTTGGTGCTTATTTTCTAAATGATTATCACCATTCGAAAATTCATTTGTTTTCTCGTTGGTCAACCGCTGGCTCTTCATTCTAATTTTTTCTTCAACTTCAATGATTTTTTTACGGTTAGGCTTCAGTTTTTCAATTGATGATAGGGATGATTTTTCACTGTAATTGGATTGACTACAAGCCTCTTCAACTGACTGTACAAAAATAAATCTTACATTAATAAATGTAATTCGACTCTACCTTTTTAACTTCCCTTTTTCTATTCCTTTTAGGATCTACGTATTGAGCTAAAAGTCTTTGATTATCTACTAATAAATCCATTGACGGCTTAGAAAGCCGACCGGATAATCTTCTGGCCTAATATGATTAATTAAAATTTGTGAATTTTAACATTGAAATATTAGGTGGTTAATACAGTTACAAAAATAGAATAATTACTGGAATTACAGCTTCTGAATCTATATCCATTTTTAATGAAAAATCTGCGCAATAAATAAAAAATAATAAAGTTAAATTTGTAGATGTATTTAAAATCTACCAAAATATATAATAATTTAAACAAATTTAAAACAACTAAATTTAATAAAGTTTGTCTCAAAACTACTGTATTACAATATATATTTATGATGCATTTAATTGGAATTATATTTAAAACTACGGTTAAGTCGAATTTATATGAAATTTTATTTTAAAGTTATATAGATACATATATAGATGATTATCATAATGATATATCAATATACGATTATAATAATAAAAATTTCCTTTTTGAAATATGAGATATACAGTAATGCTCATTAAATTAAGGCCACATACAAAAATTTTTTTTACTTATAATTGACAACTAAGCCAAAATATTATACATATAAATATTTATTATGCTTAAGTGATATTGATAATATATGTCAGACGACCATCAGGCCAGCGGTACAACCCCACAATAGCAATCATGATGGTGGAAAAATTTTCAAAAAAAATTAACTATTAAACATTTAATGATTTAATGTGATTATATCTTTACTGTGTAATAAAAAACATTCATTTTATGATTTTTTTTGTGATTATATCTTTAAAAAAATTTTATTTGTTATAAAAATATTTTTTAAAATAAAAATTTTTAATAATAAATATATAAAAGAATAATATTAATATTAGAGCCTAAGGCATATCCACTTGAAGTAAAAGATTCTCGAATATGGGCAATAGGCGAGTTTGGCTAGGATGAGGTCAGAGACATAGACCTAAAAAAATTATAAATAATAAATAAATAAATAATTAATTAATTAATAATAATAATCTGTGGGTGAATTGAGTGAGAAATAAATTTCCTTGTATAAAAAGGTATTAGTCTGAATGTGGGAGTTGTCGATTTTTAGTTATTCCCATAAGTTCCAATTTATTATATAGTCTCATAAATACTTTACATAGAAATTTACTTATAAAGAATAATTAAAAAAAATAATAATAAATCAATTTCTTAGAAATAAACATGTAATAATAATTTAAAATAATAACAACCGATTATATTGTGATAATAATTACGCCAGAAAAAGTGTTTATAATAATAATAATAATAATAATAATAACAGAGAATAATAACAATAAAATATTTTTTTAGAAATAAACATGTAATTATAATAATAACTGGTAATACAATGATAATAATTACTGCAGAAAAAAGTTTATAGGATGAATAACGACGGTAAAAAGAAAGAAGAGTAACGTCATTTAGAAACACCAATGATAGTCGTAGTAGCACCAACAAACATGATAAGAAATAGTATAAATACCTAAGGAAAAATCCGCCTTCAAAAATCATAACATTTAGTTTATTATAACTGAAAGCTACTATTTTGAGAAAAACCCAACTAGAGATTATCATAACTCACTAAATAAAAATATATAAATCCAGTGTAAGTGAATTATCATATTCACTCAAATTAATAAATAAATTGAATAGAACGCGAATATTACTTCTAGTTTCTATCTTTATAAATTAAATTCTATTATCTTATTTTTGTGTTAATTTCCGATGATTACAATCTGATAAACTAGTTATCAGATTCGACATTTTACTTAATGGCGTCTGCATATTTCCTAGTGCAGATTGATCTCTTCTTTAATTAAATACAGTGCCATTTTGATATCAGTTTTAAAAATTTTAAAAACGTAATAAAAATAAATAAACTGAAAATCATTTTGTCTTGTTTTTTAAGAGTCAAAACCTAACAATTAGATGACTTCATTTTTTTATAAAAATAAACATTTTAAGTCTATCTGTTTTGATAAATAAAAACGTTGGTAAATCATCAGACATCATGATACACTGCCATCTATATGTCTTGGGCCACCTCTAAAATTTCGATAAAATGATGAAAATATATAATTATAAGTACTTCAATCCTGTCTATATTTAAATATATGATAGAATATGTTGAATTACATGTTTCCAATCAAAAATTCCAAAAGTTAAAATTTTGTAAATGTAGAAAAACCGATTTGTTCAGAAACATCAATTTTTAAGTCATTTTGAATACAAGACTAAAACGTCA
>JBBMKC010004831.1:0-19343 GCA_037834085.1 Bipalium vagum | reverse complement strand
TTATTTATATTATTTATTTATATTATATATTTATTTATATTATTTATTTATATTATATATCTATTTATATGATATATTGATTTATACTATATATTTATTTAATTATTTTAAAATTTATTAAACTTTTAATTTACTATTTTGTGTTATTCATTACCTTAAAATTTATTTTTAAGGTTAATTTAAATTTAATCTTTACCTGGTTAAAACATTATCCGATAAAAAAATCGTTACCTCCAAATTATATCCTGATGGATACATTGTGGTAAGCTTTAATAACCATAAATGTTATTTGACTTTCTC
The DNA here is from genome assembly GCA_037834085.1 of Bipalium vagum. Classification (NCBI taxonomy): domain Eukaryota; kingdom Metazoa; phylum Platyhelminthes; order Tricladida; family Geoplanidae; genus Bipalium; species Bipalium vagum. The sequence continues at coordinate 19,043 of JBBMKC010004831.1, read as the reverse complement.
GGTATTTATTGGTGAATATTTCTAAAAATTTTTTCATAAATTTTCTCCTAATTATTAAGTAATGAAACAAATTATTTCTATCTTCGATTTTTCTTTTTTCATTTTCCATAAAATCAGACAAAATGGTAATAGTTTTAATGAATGCCCATCTTATACATTGTTGAATATCCCTACCTAATTTCTTTAGCCAGACTTGATTTCGACTTTTACACAAGTGACATTGATTGCCTTATCACATCGGGACTGTATAATTGATATTCTCCACCATCCTTTGGTGGTAAAACTAGATTTTCGGGAAGAGAAGCGTAAAATATAGTTAATTATTCCCGTGATATAACGAATAATCTGTTATCTGAAGTTATTAAGCCCTAATTATGGAGATTTTATTCTTTATTTATCACTTACTCAAAGTAATATAATATTTTGTTAACAACCATCAATCATTTTTTTATTAAAATTACAAGGAAATACGTTGTGCACAGAATTAGTGGTGATGCCTCTATCGAAATGTCATTTATGATCCAAAGGATTTTATTTCTCATTATTAAGATCAAATAATGATATCGAGTAGAAAGGTTTTCATTTTTGTTAACAAATCTTTGGAGAACACAAGATCCAAAAGTGATTTCTTGAAGGATTGCAGTGACTGCTTTTGGCAAGGTCCGTAACTCAAATAATTGAAAAGGTAGAACTCTGTAAACCAAAATCTGATATGTAGAAATCTTAGAAATTTGATTTTCAGGAAAATGTGTGAATTCGTTACAACCATAAACAATTAATGCTCACCAAATTTCTTTGTCTGACCTTAACTTCGTTGTTTGAGGAATACCAAGTTAAAATATAAATCAAATAATCGTTGAGGTCTATGTCATCCTTATTGAATTTTTTAAACCACTTTTGAGCAGTTCTTATGGACACTGATTTGTCGCCTTCAACTTCACATATTTTCTTTGCAGCATCTATGGCTCTGAAATTCTGCTTCCAGTAATGTTTCAGAAATATACGGATTCCTAATTTATCCTTGCTTTTCTGAATAAACATATACACAAACTAAATATAACCTAATATAATTAAAAGTATCTTACGTATCTTAAAATTACGTTCAACCCATGTCATTGTCTCATTTCTCATTAATGCAGCTCCATTGGTATTTATAATTACTAAGCTTTATAATTCCGGTAAATTACTATGAAGTTATCTTTACTCTGCTCTCTATAAAAATGGAGTAAATCAATTAGTATCACTTTCTTTGTGATGTACTTAAAAAATAGTTTGATCAATAAAACAAACGTTTTTTTGTTCTTATCCATATTTAAAACCCTCAATCTCATATTGGGATAAAAAAATTAACAAATAATAAAGCATGTTTACGAAATGACTTAGTCGAAAACAATGTATAATGAAAAATTAAACGCTTTGATTAAAACAACAATATATATTATTAAAAACAATTTAACAGCAATAGAAAATTATATAATTAGAACATTATTTGTATGTTTTGTATATATACATGTATTATTATTATTGTTGTTACTATTATTACATGTATAATAATATACAATATTGTATATATACTATAGTATCCCATTGTGGCAAAGCCATTGTCATAAATAAAATTGATTTGCTGTTTGAATTTTATTTACATTATGACTAAGACAACACCGATTAGTGGTGTATTTAAACAATTTGTATATTATTTAATATCTCTACGTTTTAGTGTTTTTTTCGAAAAATTTATTTCGTGCACATGTTTTAGTGTTAAGATTTTTAAGGTCAATTTATTCAAATTAGTTTTACTAAAATATGAAATTATTTTAATTACCATTGGATTAATTAAATTTTAATTACTCTCTAATTAAACGTATTTCTAAAAAAATATTAAGATTTAAAATATGGTTTTATCAAAATGCTAAAGTAACATTAAAACAAAAAAATTAGAGAAAAATCTTAAAATTAAGAGAATGACACATGTCAATTGCTTGGCAAAATAAGAAGACAATTTGTACTTCCGTCGACAATAATAATTAAAAATATCATAAATATTATTATTGTTTGGTAATGAAGGAATTCGCAAATCGTTGAGGTTTTATGATTACGAATGATCCAAAAAGATTGGTGAAAACGAAATGTTCGTGATGTTAGAAACAACTGAGAGCCTCTAGAAATTTGGTTCGAAATCTTTTCGAGAAAATGCTGTAGAGAATCGGATTAGCAGCTGAGTTGGCATAAGTCAAGGTTATTATCAGAACATCAAAATGATCTTTGTAAGCTTCGGTTGTTTTTGAGGAACACAATAATGGCACTATATTTGGAGAAAAGCAGATGAAATACGTACTGACGCAGGCAATGAGCATTTTAACTACTTGTTTGCGAGTATTGACAGAAGAAATGTTGATCTTCACATTATTATGGGTCACATTTTTCTGGGGGGGACTGTTATTGGAAAGGCAGTCATTCAAGACGCCATCGGCATTTATTAATTCCACCTCGCTAACGCAAGATTTGGCGTCCTCGTTAAAAGATTTGGTCATTTTTCTTTTCCGGAACTGACTTTGCAGAGACGATAGTCTTAAATGATTCGAATAATCGTTTCTGAATAATGCTCTGTAGATTTTAATATAAAGAATGATCTGGATAAATATTGGGATGAGATAGTATAAGAAAAACTCAAAATAACGAAAGATTGAAAGAATTTTGAGATGATCTGTTTTATTATTGGAAAATGTTCTAATGCATATTATCTCTGGATCCTTTCGATCACCATTTTGAAGGTTTGGAATGAAAATATTGACGAAAATCACAGTCGGCAAGCCACATAAGCCGGCGCTTATCCAGATCGATATCAGGAGGATGATCATACGTCTTTTGCTACACAGAATATGAGCATGCAAGGGGAAAAGTATGGCAATATATCTGTAACATGAGAAAACATTTCATTTATTCAAATATTTTAAAAGAATTTATTTTGTAAAATTTGTTCAGGAAAGGGAAAGCTCACCGGTAAAGGCTTGAGGCATATAATCATGAAACTGTTTTACTATTAATTAAAATTTTCTGATATTACTGTAATATTACTTAATAAGGATCAGTATAAAGTTTGTTCACTCCAATAGGTATTATTAGGTCTACAAGTTGAAAGTGTGTCTATGATCAATATTAATAAAAAGCAAAAAACATAGATAAAGAAAATATTGATTTTTTACAAGATATAACTAAAAATTATTCTGCGAAACAATCTGCATCATCATCGGTGATTAACCCGCATGAGGAAGAACCTTCCAACACCAAGAGGAAAGATGATGCATAGCGCGCTTTGACCTATGTTGTCTGGTATTGTCATGCAGAAGCCTTTTCCACGACAATTAAGTGGTATATTTTTATGAAGTGCTTCTTTCAGGTAATTAATTGGGTTATGTACCTTTCATGTGCTACTGTTTCAGCAACTCGTAATTTGTCCACTCCTAAGGTAGTCTCGTCAAATCCACAGCAAAAGTTTGTTTGGGTGAATATGCGCTTCACAATACTCTCAGACAGTTTAATTGAAAGAATAAAAATTCTTTCATTTTTGGGTTTTCGCAATAAACATATATATTTTTTTTTCTTACACCTTAACAATCTTGTGAAAAAATCATTCATTTTATATATTTTTAGGAGGAACATCAATTGATGAATGAATTAACAAAAATTATTATATTTTTTGAAATAATGGAAAATTTTTAGTAAAAGTAAATTAATTTTTATTTAAATAACTTTAAGGAGTAAGATCGATAAACAGTGAAGAAGAGATAAATACTTATTTCAGTATATATTTTTTCATTATTTTTTCGTATATATATTTTAATAAATATAAATTTATTGCCCAAGACACAGAAATTAAATGGAGAAAATAGGAGTTTGTTCATATGTAAAAGAATACGAGTACATAATTCTTAATATATTTAGAATCATTCATGCGAGGAAGAGTTTTATGAAACTTCGATGTCGTGAAGAGAAACATTGTCCAGATATATTGGATTAGATGCATTCAGTTATTAATCGTTTTCAGAAGTCTGTTAAAAGAAATACAATACTCATTATTTTCGTTCAACAATCACTTCTTTCAAGAACACAGATGAAGAGGAAATAGGATGATATTTTGAATGTTCAAAAATTGATTCGTAAGAGTCTTTAATTAACAATAAAAATATTAATAAAGTTATAGTAATATTTTGAAAGTTAATTTAATGTTCTAATTAATTTATTATAGAACTTAGTTAAATAAAATAATAAATTTATTTAATTAACAATGTGCACCATATTTATGTATAATTAAGACGTAAACGTATTTTTAAAAATTGATATATTAAAATCCCATGGTTCGATGAATTTTTTAAACATATTGTCCATTTGTTTGTGACATAATAAATTATTTAAAACGACTTAATTTTATGGATTCCAAACAGGTTGATATTAATAGTGAGGAAAAGGTTTCATAAAATATTTTATATATCAAAATAAACATTCCAGATTTTAAAAAACCTTGACTTTGAGCAAAAACATGTCTCTATAGAAACTGAACCAGACTGATTATCAATATTAGGAGCTTTAGAACAGATTTTGGGGATTCACTTTTGTCAAGCCAATAGTACGATCTTTTTCAATTGTCGTAGGAGATTCATTTTTCATCACAGCTTCTAAACTCTCAAGAAGAGAATCTATTTTGTTTTTTTTTTCAGATTTCTTGAGCATGAATCCAAACGGTTTAATTGTTTTTTTTCAATCATCTCATAAGGCATCAATTTTTTCAACTTTGTGACTTTACCAATCTAATGATGATAACACAAACCTGTCATATGATGAACATACAGTGCCTTCCAATATCGAGTTATGCTTGTCAAGTTTCTTGATTAATTAAATCCTTCAAAACATTTTTGTTCTAGGTCTACCTCTTTGTTCATTTTTAAGGCATGATTTGCCAGGTCTGAATTTTGCGAACCCGTGTCTGAATCCACAAACTTTTTGAAAATTAGTACTTGCTGTCACGGAATTATTTTCAAGTAAGATGTCGTAATGATTTAATCCTCATTTCATCATATCCATTTCTTCAGCAAAATTTAATTATGGCGAGCTAGAATTCAAATTCCGAAATCAATAATATTATTAAAACAAATATCCTTAATATTTTCACTTATTTTAATTAAAAAGTTTTTTAAAAAGAAAATTGGACAGTTAATTTAGACAAGTGAATTAAAAAGTAATCCATTGAAAATATTTGATTCTCCAATCTAAAAACTTCTTTTTCAGACAGACTTTATGAATTTTTCCTTTAAAGACATAAAATTTCTGATATCATCTTACTAAAATAAATATTTATTTTCGTTGAAACATTATTGTAATTAATTAAAGAAAATTGGTTTTAGATGTCAACAATATTTGAAGATTTTATCCGGAAATTCAAACTCCTTTCTGTGATTTCTTCATTAAAATTATTTGATTTATTTTACAAAAATAAACCAAGATCCATTCTGGGAATTTTTTACAAATACCGAATTTTATAAAACTTGATTTGTGCTGACTGAATCTTAAATAACTAATCATTAAAGCTGTCTCATTTATCACACGAAAAATTCTTTTATCCCAATAACATTTTTACAAAGGGTTACTGGTGATGCAAGCTTTTATTAATTTCACATTGAAATTTTCATTTGAGGAGAACGAAGTCTTCAAAATGTGTCAAAGAGATTTTATTTATAATTATCTATTTGTCCTGTGACACGGCGAATTGTAGAATTACTCCTTAAGGGTAAAATAAATAAATCAAAGTTTACGACTGTTCATTTCCAATTTGGATATTGCTTCCTCATTACCATATCGACCTATTGACAACATAAAAGATGCATCTGGCCAAAAACCAGTAGTTAAGTGGTTATTTTCATCAAGTCTTTATATTTCTTCAATTATGAATCATGAATCTTTTAATTTATTCTGGGAAAAAGTTTTTTTTAGAAATTTAATTAAATTTTAGATGAAGCATAAAAAATTCCGATATTAATTAATGAAGTATTATCATTACCCAGAAGTACTGTTTCTTTAATCAAAATATTTAAATTTAAAATTATTTAACCACGTTTATTTATTAATTAATAGACAACGTGTAAATTGTTTATACGATCTAATTAATTAAAAGATTTGGATCTCATTTGATTTAAATGCCATGGAATAGGTAGTTTTTTTAATTTCCTAATTTGATCAAATAAATCAGATTATGATTTTAAAAAATTAAGATTTTTTGATTTGAAATTCTTTGGCTATATTTTCATATTTTAAATGAAATATTAATTTAGATGAAGTCTGATTCAAATATATAGCTCATTCAAATTGTAGTGATTCTCAACCTTCTCTCTTTCTCTCAAAAAACCATTTTATTTTAGAATTTTATTAATATCACCTTGTCCTAGAATAGTCTTATCAATTTTTTTAAAAATAAAATTTCAAATTTGCCTTTCTTTAACTACAGTGAAACCTGCTTAAATTTAACACCATAGTGTCCTTGCTGAAAAGTTCAAATTAGAGAGGTGTTCAAGCTTAACAGGTTAGATTACACATCTGTTTACACTTTTGTTCAATTTTACAAGTTTTTGAAAAAAAATATATGGTAATTAAATTTAACAATTTAAAGTACTACAAAATTAAATAACGAATATGTAAACATTTATTCTTTATTAAAATATTGATCAATGGTGGTTGTTTTCAAATCAGTTATCTTTTTAGATAATATTATTCGTTGTAATTCAGATAAAGAAGGTATTGGTGAATCTAAGTCATTTAAAATTATATAATCGGATAAGATTTTTAGACATGCCATTAAATTTAAATTTATGATGCAATTTTTTTATTATTTAAACAAAGTTTCAATTTTTTTTTGAATTTAACAGGTAATTTTAATTCAAAAAATTTTTCATAAGCGTTCAAATTTTAAAGTATACAGGTTTTCAATCAACACAGGTGACAATAACTTATATTTACAGTACGGAATTAAATGTTCAAATAAAAGAGGTTTTCAGCTAACAAGGGCGTTCATTTATGCACCTTTCACTGTATTATATTAATTGTCAGTTAATTATCAACTTTGATGTAATAATTCTTATTTTTATCAAATATGATAACAAATTTTTTATCATTTGACATTCGAAAATAAAATTTTATCGATTTATTTTTTAATAAATTAGACCTTTTAATGAACTAGTATTTGTTTTTTTTCATCACCATGGATTTCTGTGAAGAGATTTGTATTGAAAGACTTTGATAAAATATCAGGAGAGTTTTGCTTAGTTTAAAGAAAAATGTTTAGCAATCAATAAAAACTAATATATGGATCTAAAGAGAGTCGTTTAACATTCATAGTAGTTATAGATAAAAATTAAGTTTTATTTTGAAAAATAATATATTAAAACAAACCAGTTACCTACGGCAATTCAATTAAATCTCAACAAAAGTATTAAATTTTAAAACATTGTAACAGTGGTTGGTAACAAAATAAATTGAAGGTAACCGTTTTAAATATGGGATACTATTTTAAAATAATTGTGACCATAATGCAATTACTAAATCTAAATATCATCGAAGCTATATAAATCTTTAGATAAATAAAAATATACATTTCCATATTTTATTTATTTGTTATCTAAATTGAAAAATACAGCTCAAGTCCTAAAACTTTTATTAACAATGAACTCCGTTGTAATAAAATAATATTATAATAATAATAATGAAACGAGTTGTTTGTTTTATTGATCTTTCAATATTTTCAAATTATATTAGACTGTGTTCATAATTATTAGTCTATTTATAACGGAATAATCTTTTGATAAAAAATATGTACAAAAATCAATCAGCAAAATAACATCCGTTGTTGTTCATCACTTTTTCCCATTTTTCAGGTAATTGATGGATCTGTGTTTCAAAGCAAGGAAATTATTCACAAATGCGCGAATCTTAGAAAAATTTTTGAAACGATTTTCTGCTAAAAAATGATGCATTGATCGAAACAGATGGTAATCTGTAGGAGCCCTCCGGGGAATAAGGCGGACGAGGAAGAACCTCCCAACCTAATTGTGAAACCGACTCCTGTGTAAGCTTTGCAGGAAGATAGTCATGAATAAAGATAGTCTTATGAGATCCTTAGCCTGAAAGGGTCTTTTTTTCTTTATTTTTCAGCTAATTGAAACAACTGTTTGCTGTAACGTTCTGAATTAATGGTTTCACCAATCTGGAGAAGATCATAATAAATATCCCACCAGATACAAAGGAACATCTTTTTGCTGTAAATATTTACTTTTGCGGTAAAAAATCGGGGTCTACCCGCCAATGAATGCGCTTTGGATTATCTTAGCCAATCTACTTTTCATCTCCAGTAACGATCTGATACAAATTTTTTTGTTTTTCCTAACAAGAAGCGAATTCTATGGTGTTAAATATTGAAAAATTTATTTCTGAGAGATCATGTAATAATCATTTTTAAAACCTTCTGAATTTTTCGATTCTATAAACTGCATGTTAACAGTAGCTTCATGGAATCTAAGCTGTTTCGCAAGTTCTTCTTGTGTTTGGACAGTATTCTCACAGAGTAGTTCTTCCAATCTCTCAGGTTGCAATATTCGTAGAGCATCAGTTCGTAGTAGATTGTTTACATCAAAACCTCCGTTTTTATATCGACGATACCAATATTTACATGTGCTATACGAAATACCCTTCTCTCCTAGAACAGAACATATGGATTGAGATTCTGCAAAAGCACTTTTTCCTTGCTGACATTCATATCTGATACAACGTCGATAGTATATTAAAAATATTATATTTCATTAATAATTTATGTTCTGTCTGATGTTTTTTAGTCTTAATGAAAAATTATTTATTAAATTTATTCATTGAAATCTTTGATCCAAGAAATAAAACTTATACCTTTCAATGCATACGGCCATAAGATTGAGTACAGAAGCATATAAGCAAGATGTCATAGTACCTCGTAGCACTTTACAAGCCACAGAGCCTAGAAGCCAGCCTTGGTTCAGGATATGATGAACTATTTCCTCGACTCCGATCAACATGATCACCAGGTCAGCTATAGCCAAATTAAGAATGAAAATATTTGTTGGAAACAGTGGCATCTTCTTGTCTTTAAGAATCACATAGACTACCAAGGAATTCCCCAATATTCCTGTAACTGATATAATGCAGTAAACCAATGATAAAGAAGTTGAATAAAAGGATATCTCTTTCCTTCTATGTGCCACAAGACTCTCGTTCATGATACAAAGCTGAATAAAAATATGTTAATTTTGCGAAATATTTTCCATATGAAATGAACTGATTCGTTATTGTTCAAGCCAATACAGAGAGATGACTGCAATCACTTGTAACTGTAACTATCGAAGGTTTTGGATGAACTCAAACAAAACAAATCTTAGCATAAAATTGAGAAATCTGCTTTCAGATTACAATTAATTCTGTACAAAAAATAATCAGAACAAATTTTTTTCATAAATTTATTATTAATAAAAGTGTAATAAATTTAAATAAAATAAATAAATAAAATTATATTGCTAATATTTTCTTAAAATAAATTTATTTTATTTTAATTAATTTAATTAATAATTTTAATTTTGCTAAAGGAACTTAAGTAATGATATTAAATAATTTTAATAATTTAATTAAAAATTATTCTTAGTTACATCAAGAATGTTTGGGACTACTTTTATCTATTTTGCTGAAATTATTTTTAAATAAGTCGAATTTTCTCCAGCTTTTGTTCCTAATGTAAACAAAGATGAAGTTTCAGTAATTTTTTTGAAAGGAAACTTTCTATATATATCTATATATCCCGAGGATTTTACATTTTGTCATGATTTTTAATGACAGTTCCACAAAGCCTCGGCATACGAGTGGGTAATTTCGCAGAATTCCTGTTGTTATTGTAAGCAATTGTACTTGTAGTGTCTCTCAAAGACTCTTGAATGAAAATGGCCGTTTTTGCTGAATTTTGTTTTACCGAAATTGTTTTACTGATACGTAACATGAATTCAGACACATTAGTTAAACGGCCTTTAGAACTCGAAATAGAAAAATATACCAACAGTGAGGACAATGAAGAAGTTATTTGCAAAATTCTGAAATAAATCTTTGAAATCTGGAAGAAGCATATGAGACATTTCTAAGTAGCGTTGCTAAGAACGTTTAATATAGTTTTTATACTGTACACAATACAGCAGGGAAAGATCTTAAATTTATCCATACAAGATGCGAATTATCCATAAGTTACATGACGCAGACTCCAATGAAAGAATTTTGACACGCGAAAGGCTAATAATTAAATCGATAATAATCCCTTTTCTTCAAAACTAGGTTTTCACTGATGAAGCAACCTTTTTCTGAAACTGCCAAACCTGGGGCACTGACTCTCCTAAAGAAATTATACCACTGTCTCACTCCAATCCAAAAGTTATTATTTGGTGTTAATACACAAATATTAAAATTAATGGTCATTTTGTAGAAAAATGTTACATTTTTATAAATGTTACTGTATCAAAAAATTGCAGTCTTATGTTTAATATAATTTAAGGTATTACATTTTAAAATCTGATACTTACCTTTGCATACAATGTATTCTAGTGATGTAATGATTTATTTGTTTTATTCTAATACTTTTTTTTAAACTGAACTGTCAGGTTGTAAAAATACAGAAACCCAAAGCCAAAATATCATATATTAGATACGGATAGAAGCGCAGTCGTCTAAAAAATGACATACTGACGTTAATTTGAAGCCTCTAAGTTAAAGGCTGTTGCCCGCTTACCAGAACCATCGCCTTTTGCTTTGCATGTATTTCGTATCGCTTCTGAGATATTATATTGGAACTCGTACAGCAAAAGTCCACGAATTACATAATTGTTAGTTTTCATTTCCTATATGAAAAATATAAAGGATTTAAATAAAAATTTAAGAATCATTGTACCCTTTGATTTTGTAAAATAAATCCTTTAATGTAGATATATAACAGTCATTTTTTATGGGACACTATAATACCTGAAAGATTAATATATGGTTATATGTTAATATTGATTGAAAGCTTTGAATTTATTTTTCACTATTTATTGATTCCTCTAGGAATAAAAACCATACCAAGTATAAATCCCTATTAACTGTTAAAAATTTACCATAGTTGAATTAATTTTGTGCTACATGTATTCTACTCGGATCCATAGCGAGTTTAGCAACTACTGACTGGCCAGAAGATTTCGTGCAACAGGACAAAGAACTCAAGTTGGAAGTAATTTGCTCTATTTTTCTTCAAGTTTCTTTTTTGGTTTAATTTGGTTTTTGTTGAGAGTAATCGATTTAGTTATAATCATTTATTATATTATATTTCCCATATTATCTCTGACAGAGTATTGTGAATCAATCGACTTGCACTGTGGGTGGTTATTGATAATTATGAAAATTTTGCGAAATGCGTGATAATTATTCCAAACTGCTAGTGGGACAATCGAACACAAACAATATATACATTGGGGTCAAATAGATTTTAACTAGTTCGTATTTGTCTAATATAACAAACAGAAGACAGCAAGCTTGTGGGATATCAAAATTATACAGGAGAAATAAAGATTTTGATGAATTGTACTGGGTTTTGTGATCATTGATAGTTCGTATGTGTAACAATTATGGTCTAGGAAAAAGTTATGTCAAAAAAATTAACTGTTATTGGAATTAATTAACAGTTAATTATGGATGACATGAGCTTAAATAAGAATGAAACTGGATTATCTACATATAACAAGTGAATGTTGAACAATATTCAAATCAACGTTCTTTGATTTATTAGAACTGAATACGAATTACGATCATGAAAGTGCAAATAGAAATAAACTGACTACAGTATCCTTAAGCCTGAGGAATGATGGAATCATTAATTATTATTATTATTATCATCACGTAATATTATTAAGTGCATTCGGAAAGATGACTTATCAAAATCATTCATTTTTCAGAACTGTCATTCAATCGTATCGTTTAGGTGTCCAACCTTTTAAAAAGAATAAGAATAATTAATAAAATCTGCACTAATTCAATTCAATGTTTAGTTTTATTAATATAAATAAATAAAGCTCATTAATTTCTCGAAAATTCAAAGCTGTTCGATTTGTAATAAACGGTGTCATTTATTAGAATAATGAATCTGCATTCCTTTTTAACCAAATATCTTAAATATAAATAAAATGAACCCTTCATGGTTCATAATTTTCTAGGCTTCATAACTTTTTGAAGTCCGATGTCCATCAAACATTATTGGTATTTTGAAGGTTGAGCTTATTTCTACATTATCCTTCATTGGTATCTGTGTATTGCTATCCTTGATTAAGATGAGGCATCTCTATATAATATCAATATATGATTAATCTATGGAGCTTATCAGTGATCAAGACTGATATCACCAGTTAAAAATTATAATCCCCACCGTTCCACAGACAGGTTTCAATGGGTTACTTTTAAAATATCAATTATATATTTTATCTGTAGGCTCAACCGTTCCAATTTGAAAAAAAACTTTCTTTATTTGTATAATTTGAGAAATAATGTTTTACAACATTTTTATATTATTAATAATTTTTTTTATAAAGCGATATAATCGAAATCAGCACTGCTTGATGCCCGTTGTGGGACATTTAAATGTGCAGTTTTTTTTAGTTAGAAAATTAAAAAATTTTCAGATTAACAACCTTAACATTTAAAATGAATAATTTTGGAAATCAAGCAATTGTTGCTTGAAATTTTCCTGGTGGTTTCCGCTTTCAATTATCAATTAAATTATAATAATTAATAATTTTAATAATGAAAAAAATAATATGGAAAGAAATCTTTAATCGGTAATAATAAAAACGAAGTAAATAAAAGGATCTATTAAATATGACGGCAGGAAAACATCAATTAAATCTGGCGGCATGTTTAAAAAACAAATCTTTTCAAATACCAAACATAAATTCTACATGCTGGGTATGAACGCCTGTTACCGTATCCACAAAGTTATATTTATAACAGACTGTTTTGTTGTTATAAATTCAGGTTTTGGTTATACTTACGACTATTTTGGCTTTTTTTCCGTATACCACGTCCGCGATGTGATTTCACATTATGGTTTAGTTTAGTTTCATTAATCTGCACTATTACGTTGGGCAAGTATAATTGAATGGAGAATGTAATATTCTTTGATTTTACCAATTAAAAATGTTCTTTATCTGAAATGCTTAAAAATTTCTGGACCTTAAAATAATTGCTTTCACTTTTATTTTTAGAGGAATCATACTTATCTAGTAGCATATGCACAACGTTTTTAGTATTTTAGGCATTTCATGAACTCCTTCATATATATATATATATATATATACCTGCCGTGATATTTAATAGATCCTTGAATATTATTTAAATAATTAAATATAACGGAGAAAAAAATCTATAAAGTGATGTTAGAACGAAATATCCGGTAAAGTAAAATAAAAACACGGACGAGATAACAAGATTTTTAACAAGACCCCATACTTTCGGTACAGAAAAGATATTTAAGACATATTTATAAGAGAATTATTCATCTCTATTTATTTATACATTGAACGCATTGTAGGGCTAACAAATTGATAAGATTGTAGGCCTGAAGAAGAAGAACGTCTGAAGAAAATGTAAATCTCAGTATTATTTATAGGTAATATTTTTTTGGTTCTCTATCTTTTTTCTGTTTCAGTTGTCCTGGGTTGTTGACTCCTCTGTTGACTGCTATGAGTTTTTGGTGTTAGACTCTATATAAATTACGCTTTTCTTTTGAATTTCTTTGATTGTGGCTTTTAAAATTCTCTTAAACAAAATATTTTTTTGTTTTAATACTTGAAAGAGCGCCCAATTAATTATTAGAAAATCATCCAAGTTTTCTCAATGACCATTAAGCAAATTGTTATCTGATCAAAGTTGAGCTGTTTCGACATTCAAGACAAATAAAATGAAGAAAATAAATTTTAAAAAACCCATCTGAAGAGATGGTGATTCTCCAAGATGAAATTTCATGAATGTGGTACTTCTTAACCACATTCCAAAGATTCGAAAAATACAACCAGATCTCTACTGTACTTAGAAAATGATAGAAAATTTTTGTCAATTTTAATTTTGCAGGAAACAAATTTGAATCAAGTGAATCAATTGCTGTTAATAACGATTTCCATTGATCCTTTCATTCGGCTGCAGCACCTCAGAGTATAATACACCTTACTAATCACACCAAATATACAACATTAACTTGGATCCAATGATTATTTGGATTGGCTGATGAGGGTAATTGATGGCTGGCTGGAAATAATGATTTTTTAGGCTTTTTATTGTTGAAATGAATCCACTTTTCATCATTAGTGATGATTCGATGCAGAAACCCATTTCGATTTTGCGTTGAAGCAGATGTTGATACATGACAAGTCGCCTTTCAATGTTTCTGAGGTCAAATCATGGGGTACCCGATTTTCTTGTTTCTCAATCATTCCCATTGATTTAAAACAAACTGAAATGGTTTGGTGATTTAATCTTAATGATGCTCCAAGTTCCTCTTAGGTTTGTCATGAATTTTCTTCCAATAATCCAAATTTTTGGAATTCTCGAACTTTTGCAGCCTTCCTTCACGCTGTCACTTCTCAAATTCACCATTTTTAAACCGCCTGGTTTTAATGGATGGGGTATGATCACCATACATCTGTAACAATAATCTGTGAGATTCAACAGCTTTTGTCTTTGAATTTAAAAAGTGAAGGATTATTTCCCGCAAATACTATTTTGTTGGCAAGTATCTGGACATTTGATATTTTAAAAATTTATTTATAGTTCATATGTATTGATACATATAAACAAATAAAGTCAATTATGACTACTACGGTTTAATAATATATTAATACCCTCTTAATCAAATCCCTCAAAACTTATTTATAAAATTAATAAACAGAAATGAAATTTTCTTTTTTGATAATCTTTTGGGCCTCTATCACATCCCATACATTTAAATTCATCAATTTCCGTGATTATACCTCTGTTTTACACTCGAAAAATAAATAATATTGCATAAAAAGGGTTGAAAAAATATAGAAGTGTAAAGAGATTGAAGGAACACTAAAAAATTAAAGAAAGAAAATCCCAACGTAGAAAATCTTAAGGAACATTCTTTATTTTATCATTGTTGTTATTATCAATACATATGTTTAATTTATAATAAGATAATATTATAATCATGTCAGATAATAATAAAGTGATAATATCAAAAGAATTATAGGATAAAAATGAATTTAATCAAATAAAGTTATATTTGGAATATTCAAGATCCTTGGATGAGACTTTGAAGACATTGGTTCTATAAGCGTCCTCCAGAAATCTGTCGAGTTCCTCCACGCTTAAATGATAATTGAAAATCAGATTGTCTTTGTATTGCTTATATTGCAGCTGGAATTTTCTATTGTCTTTATATTTTCCTGAATCCCGTATTTTATATAAATAATATTTAGAAATAGATAACTAAAATCACCAGGGCAGCAAAGTAAAATATGGATAGAGGATAGACTGGTTATCTTAAAAAATGGGGAAACCCCGAAAAATAAACATTTGCTTCTTTCAAATTTGTAGCCAAAACAATGAGGATCTTTCAAACATTTCTCATTACAACCCCAGTAGTCGTCCATCGTGATATTAACGTCACTGGTTCTCAGTTCCATATTTCTGACATTAAACCATTGAAAAGAATCAGGACAAATCTTGTTTCTTGTTCTGTATATACTTATACATTGTTCCATGGACTTTCCGAAATATTCTTCCACTGCAATCGACTGGTCCAGTCCCCGGATCGCTCTGATGAATAAAGAGAGAAGATGAAGCTTAATTACAATATTCATGTTGACTGAAAAATTAGGATTGGCTTCATTTTTTATTGATATTTAAACATTTTACTTAATTGGACATTCCAGAGTCCAATAAAGCATTACGTAAATCCTTTTTCAAAAAAAAGCATAAAATAAAATTCTTAAATAATTATCTAATTAGAGAAACGTTTGTTTTATTAAATCAAATTTTTAAATATTTTTCTATAATATAATTAAAATAATAATTTTTTACTAATGATCAAATATAAAATTTGATACCTCCAAGATTTCCTTACAGCTCGGACTTACTTCAAGTAATGATCTGAAGTCATTCACTTAATAAAAGAAGCTGTTGGCGTTCTTCGAAGAGTTCTGGTTTCAAATACTTCTTTTGAAATAATATTAATAGTCATTTTGATGTACAGTTGCATCTGCCCATTTTTCGGTAGGATAAGTAAAGGTTGAGGCAGAGGATAAAATTTTAATTAATAATACCAAATGATATCAGAATTTATTCAATAAGATTTTCCTTTCATACTATTAATAACAATCAGTAAGTTTTTACTGTATTTTCACTCTTTTTCATTAATCTGTAGAAGTCAATATTACTACTACTAATTATATATCACAATGATAAGTCATTGGTTCTTTTAAATTATTGTTAGTATATTATTAAATTTATTGTTAACGTTTATGATTAACTTTAATTTGAAAATTAATATAAAAAAATCCACAATTTTATACTGGACAACCTAATAATTATTATAATATATTCATGTTTATTGTAAAAAAATATGGATAGTGAACAATAATATTTTATTTTTGAGATACATGGTTTTTAGTGTACATTTCTGAAAATGCAGCATATTATTTACTATACAATTTTGGTACCTGTTTCGATCTTATAGATTAGGTCATTGCAAAAGTAATTATACGATTTTATATAGAGTAAATATTGAATGATAAGAATAATATATAATAAAATGTATGTATTTAATAAGACTAAAAATAACGAAAACAATTTATTAATAAGAACCATTTTAGTCAATAATATAATTCTTTCATTTTTGATTTTTCAATAAATATATTGATGTAATATTTAGTCTATAAAACCGTATCATTACTTTTGGAATGACCAAATATATATTTGTGTATATGCATAAGCTTTATCTCCATATCCTCATATTATTTGATTCATAAATAAAAGAAAAAACACTTATTTGAAGATATTATTTTTTATCGAACTCAATGTGTTGAATTTCAGTTAACTCAAAAACTCTTAGTTTTATTTTAAATATTGTTTAACATTTAGATTACTTGTGGTTAACCTTTATATGATATTTTAAAAATTTGCTTTACACCATTCCATAAAATGTTGAATAAAGTTTAAAAACCAAGAAAATTTTTATTCTTCAAATATATACGAGAAAAAATATTAATATTAATCATTTATAAGTAACATTGACAGCCGCTTCTTTTGAAGAAATAAAATTATTAGCGATACGAGACTTCTTGTTCAAGAGATAATTTATTATTTCTTTTTTAGTAAACAAAAATTTTGTTTGTAAGTTGGTCTACAATACATAGTTTTTGGCATCCAGTATTCAAAGAAACATAATAGATTGTTAATGTTTAACTCAAGAGATTGAGTATGCTGGTTCATAACAATGACTATTGGAGTTTATTTTATTTATTATCATTTAACTTTTGCACTTTCTTTACCAATATGAAGACAAACATTATCCATTTGGTAAAAATCTTTTGACATCAGTACCATTTTTTTGCATACTGTAGGTATGATTTCATTATGCATCAATTCGTAAAAGAGTCTAAAGTGGTCGTGTTATCAACTTAATACAGTTCGCTTTTTGTGATTTTTGGAAAGTAGCTGGTTTTCTTAGTCTGGTTGATTTTTCAATTCCAGACTTTGGGTTTGGAATAGCGGTTAGTATTATTTTTCAGGGATATTGGGTAATTTAATTCAGCAATTGTCTCTCTGGGATTATTATCATGCTACCTTTCGCGAGTGACTAAAAGTGACTGGAATTTTTTCATTAACGTTCCAATGTGTCAAATGTTTTATGGTGGTGTTGTCGGCATTGTGTAAGCGATCAAATTATAAAATTCATTCATAACATGTTGATAAATATCTGATGATATTTTACCTCCCCGATTTTGAATCATATTTTTGGATGTCTTTTGATTTTCTTCTATCCCCTTTTTCTCAAGATTACCTCAAAAGAAAATTTAAGTGATGTTAGGTATAGTGAATTGGTAGCACAAGAAAACGGTTCATCCCTGCCAATCCATCTTCCTGAAAAATTGCTGTTTAAAATTTCGCTAAAATGACTTGAATAATGAACAGGCACTTAAAAAGTGATAAGAACTGATTTTATTTATAAGGCACTTATTTTGCTGAAAAACCATTTTAGATTTACTACTGTGACAAAGTTGTGGCGTGATGCCAGGCTTAAGCATACATATTTTCTCATTCCATTTTATCATAAAAGAAAAAGGGAACATAAACATTCATGCAAACATTAATTTTTGGATAAGGCTGGCACTGTAGAATAATTCCTTTGGGAGGTTCAGTGCCCCAAGTTCGAAATTTGTGCCTGTTGACATCTTCATTTAAGGAAAAGGTTGCTTCAACAGTAAAAATTATGTTTTTTAAAAAAGATGGATTATTGTCAATGTCATTTGCTTGCGTGCATTCCAATTTTTTTTAGTAAAGTCTTGGTTATGTAACTTACGGATATTTTGGATCTTGTATGGATACAGTTGAAGATTTTTTCTTATTACATGCTGTAGAGCTTTAAAACTTCATCCAACTTCATTAGAATCAGTTTTTAGAGATATCTCAAGTGCTTCTCCATAAACCTGACTTGTTTTGTATATTTTTCATTCTTCAATTGATGGTCTTCCAGACTTCAAAAGATCATAAAAATTCCAAGTCTCTGAAATTTTCAAATATCTTCTTAATACAGGGCGACCACTAAAAGACTTACCAATTTAAAATTGATCTGAAATTGAAAATATAAATGATTTTTTTTAATTTTTTTAGATAATATAAAGCATTTCTTGGAATTTAAATGAATGTTTATAATATTCCACACCGAGTAAAACTCATTG
>JBBMKC010004720.1:0-19353 GCA_037834085.1 Bipalium vagum | reverse complement strand
CCGATCTTTATTATTACTATTATTATCGTTATTATTATCGTTATTATTATTATTATTATCGTTATTATTATTATTATTATTATTATTATTATTATTACTATTATTATCGTTATTATTATCGTTATTATTATTATTATTATCGTTATTATTATTATTATTATTTTTATTTTTATTATTATTATTATTTTACATAAATTTTTATACTACTATCTTAATATTAACAAAAATGGTAAAAAACGGAATTTTGATAAAGGTTTTTTTTAAGAAAAAATCAATAATAGAAAATTTGTTTACCAATTAGTTTTAGGAATTTTTAGACTAAACAAATCTTTCCTTGAACAAGAGACTGAGCTTCTTTTCTATTTTAAGAACGAAATGAGTAGCTTTGAATAGATCAATTTTTTACACTTATATTGATTTCATGTAACAAAATATATTAAGCTTGTCTGAGGGTGTCTATACTTATTGAATTCCATTAGTATTACTTTAATGTAGCGTATGATTATAATTGTTAATAAATGATCAGTGTTAGTATTATGTGAAAAATATGCTTTCGTGTTTAGATAAGTGTTAGAGATTAATTTATGATTTACTTCGTTTACTTCAGATTGAGGTTGATTTCATCAAAATGGAGTCAAAACATTTTAATGACCATCTATAATGACCATCATGATCTCGTTTTTTAAAAAGAAGTTCGAATTGGAATCTTGTTTAATCAAGTTTCATATTTTTACTCCATGGGTTTTTTTCTATATATAGAAACCAAATTAAATTGTGAATAGAGTGCTTTTCGTATAGAGTGCCTAAAAAGTCTTGATATTTGAGGTTTTCCATAAAAGAAATTTCCGGAATCTGAGATTAATTATACAAATTCAATCTTTACCATTTCTGATTTCCATTTTGATTTCAAAGAACATGTCTTTGAAGATCCAGAAGTAATACCTGATCTACAATTATCTTTTGAAGTTGTATTATGAAGAACCTTTATTTATTTACCTCTTTCTCTCTTTATATAAGCATATTTGAATTAAAATTATTTAGTAAAGTCTTAGACTTCGTAGAGTTGTCAAAATTTTGTTTATGATATTTAAACTTGCTTATGAATTTCATCGACCGTTGTTATTATGAGAAAAAAGTGTGTCGATCATTTTAATTGTTGGTTCTGTCATGAATAATTTCATCAAATACATTTCAGATCGTTCGTGAAACTTCTAAGAAACCATCTAAGATTGATATTAGTATTTTCCTATTTTTTTATTGTCCATCTTTTCTGTTATGTTGAACAGAAAGTTAGGCCGGTTTATTGAAAGGAAATTAAAAATTCTCTTTAAATCACAGAAATCAATTTATTATGAACAATATATGCACCATCAATTTTGAAAATTTGACTTCTTCGATTGGACGTTTTATAATGTCCTCAGATTATATTTCTGGACTGCTGACTGAAATACTTTCCCAAGTAATTTTCGATATCTTTTAAATAATGAAATTTTTTGCAATATAAGCTATTTTGAAAAACGAATAGGTTAAAATCTGAAGAACAATACCAGGAAAATTTACAGAAAATCTTAAAACATGAACTCCTGATTTTATTATTATGATGAAAGACCGCTCAATTTCTATTAGCTATTTCCTCACACAATAACATTCATGATTTATATTGGTAGGCGGAAGCTCATAATAAATTATACATTTCCAATGTCTGCAAAATGAGAGCAACTTTTTTAACATTGAAAAATAATTACTCACCACCTTTTTCGTTTAATATTTTTAAAGATAAATATTTCTTATCACTTTTTTGATAATCAATAAAAGTTTTTTTCCAACCAGGTGTGACCTATAACTAATATACGGGATAGAAATTAGTTTGAATTTCTTATTTAATATCTTCAGTTATGATGCATTAATAAATATTTCACATTACAAAGTTAATAATTTTTAAATAACCTATTTTTTTGATTTTTAATCACAAATTAAAAAATTTTTATGTATTGAGTTGACAAGAAAGTTCGTGCGCTTTTTAATAAAAAATAAAAACAAATTTTTTTTGGCAAAAAAAAATTAATCAATCTTTTCAGCCAAATTCATGATGTCATGTTCATAGAAATTTGGGGTTTATTGGCAAAAAGTGTCAATGTGTCTTCTCAGACACTCATCGTCATTGAACTTTTTTCCAGTGTAAGGAATTCTGCGACGACCGAAACAAATGATAACCGGTAGAATCCAAGTCCAGTGAAATGGAGGATGAGGGAAAACATCCCACCCAAGGGCAAATAATTTTTTCCGGGTTACCAAAAATATATATGGCCTGGCATTGTCGTATTGGTAGACAATACCCTTCCGATTTACTAATCTTGGACATTTTCGTGGATTGCATTGTTTACCTTTGCCAATTTGGAGCAGTACACATCTGAATTAATCGTTTTGCAAGATGAGCACAGCTCGTAATAATTCTTGGGGTTAGTATTGATAAAGCATCATCTCCATATACTTTACATATTTTCCTATAGGCATCCGAGGTTCGTTTACCTTTTTTTAATATAATATTTACAAATAATATAATACTTACCTTTTTCAAAATAAAACTACAAAATATAACATAAATGCAGTTTTTTATCTTGCATAATGATATTTAAATTATCGCGTAAGATTATTATATTATTAAAACAAGAACAAGAATTGAATTATTAATTTATGAAAATTCGATTTACAAATTTCAATATTAAAAGGCGTACGGATTTTCTTGCCAACCAAATACTTTTTATATTATACTTAATACCTTTCCAAAATCAGATCAGGCAATTTAAAACATTATTCTTGATAATATCAAGTCATTATCTTGAAAATTCCTCAATGTGGAAAAGTGCCATTGACAGATTTCTCTTTGATTTTCTTTCGATTACTTAGTCAATATCATTTCTAATTCAATGCTTTCCGGTCTTTTTAAAAGATTTACTCTTTTCTTATTGTGACGTGAGAAATTAATGACATACTTTCTCGGGACATAAAATGAAAGATTATCTCTGATATTTATTAACAAAACAGTTCTTTGAAAGTCTTTGAAAATCTATCTTTTCCAAATATCTCCTTTAATATTGATCTCAGTCTGTCGTGCCAAAATGTATTGTAGGATATTCCAGATAATTTTCAATGCCGATTCAGATTTCTTACCTCTTTAATTATGATCTTTTAACAAATAATTTTTAATAAAACTGTTTTGTGAGAATAAGGCTTTCAGAAGAAAAACAAATGCCAATTGGAATGTTCTTTGTAATTTAAATTGACAGTGATATCACAATAAATGAGAATTAACTTGTCATAAGTCATTGTGGTGGTAATCTGATGTTCTAAGATAAAAACAGTACTATAAGTAATGTGGCTTATTTTATTTATTGATATATTGATTTTAGGTTTAAAATGTTGCGAAAAAAGTATTACAATCCCCGAACATTCTTCACATACTGCCAATGTCCACCAGCCATTTTCCAGTGGGTCAGACGCAACTGATTTCGCTTCAAGTATCCAGTCAGACCACTCGAGTAGTCTCAATCATGTGCCGAAATTTTTTACTGGCGAAGATCCGAACACAGTTAGCTCGGAGTGCAGAAAATTGAAAAATTTGAGCATGGATAAATCAGACTGCGTATGCTCTCAGCCGAGCCTTCAAGTTCTGCATTGGTCTCAAAATCAATGCACAACATGGTTGACTGCACACCAAATACCAGTGGAAACATATGGGTATCCTCTTATGGGGATCGATGGTCCATTGCTCTTAGAATTGGCACATATGAAATTTACTGCACCGGAAATGTTCTTCAAGTCAGTGAGAGAAGATTTAAAAATGGAATTTCTACACGTTTTACGCCTTAGTCGGGCTCTCAGAGAGCTGGAAAAATTGTCGTAACTAATGTCATTAGCGTTTGAACACAAAAAGGTCTTTCTGCTGTGAGCCCAAATGTTGTGATTTGGTTTTGGTGTTCTTCATAGAATCTAACATTTTTTATAATTCGTGCGTTGCCGCATCCCGGAGTATTTGGCTTTTAATTTCCGATATTTTAGATCTACTTTGACGCTTGTTCGATTTGTTGATGTATAATAATACATTTTTTACGTTTCTATTCATTTTCATTTTTTTAGTCTTTGATAATAATGATTAATTTTATAACTGCAAAACGATAAAGCCTAATTGGGAATATTTGTCAAAATACAACAAAAAATCACGTTGTCAACGCAATTGATTAGATTATAATGAAAACACTAATTAGTTTTTATAATATTGATAATATTATTATTTAAGATACTTTTCACTTTATCGTTTGAATTAATTTCAAGGTATAATTATCTACTTTTGAAAATAATCCGATTTGTTTTTGCACAACTATCGTTGCTTGAATTAATGTTAGTGTTAGACTTTCTAAGAAGCAATTGCCCATTGAAGAGTGTTGTGAGTTTACGAGATTACTTAATTTTAAAAGTTATTACTTACAGAAATCAAATTATAGAAAAATTGCTCTTTAAAGAAAAAAAAACTTTCTTTTGAAAAAATTAAAATTAATGAAAAGTTGTTCACTTCATTTGTTTTAATTTAAACAAAATTGACAACAAAGTTAATTTGTTTTGTTGATGTAGTTTAAAATTATTTTTTCTCAGCTTTTCAGGAATATTTTAATTTTTGTTATTTTAATATTTAAATTTTTTTGGATTAAAATCGATTTAGTCTTGTTTTGTTTTAACGGACCAATTGTAACTATTTTAAAGGTGAAATAAAATAAATTTTTCAATTTTTATTTTATGGTATTAAGCTATTAATTTTTTATCTCAATCATTTTTAGCAAGATCACAGTTCAACCCAAGGATACAAATATTGATTTTTACATTTTTAATATGAATATAAAATAATTATAATTATATATATCTATTTTAGAAATTTATAGAGTTCATCCCATCCAAAATTACAAAATTCAATACAAAAATTGACGTATATCACATTTATTATATAAATAAAAAAATCAATAAATTTTTGGCTGATATACTTTATAAACATCCTACATACCTTATTGGATAACCCTGTATATTCAAGATTTTTCAATCTGTAGAACAGCAATAACTATTTAATCAAAAAAATGTTTCAAAACTACATTTAATTTATTATGTGGTAAAATTTTGAAAATACTTAAACAGAAAATCATATATTAGGTTGAGGCATAATGTTTTACTGATTTTTAGTCATCATGTTTAATGACATGATATTGTTTGAAATTTTTCATGCGAAATTTATTTAAATATTTTAGATAATAGATAATTAGTCGTTTATTGATATTATCATAATGAAATATGATTTTTGTTTTAAATTGTATTTTTTTTGAATTTTAGAAATGGTTACTGAAGATACAATTTTTAGATCAATTATGTTTCACTATTTTAAGAAAGGGGAAAATGCTTCAGAAATGACCAGAAAGATATGTTTTATTATTATTACTGATGAATGCTTTATTAAAAAATAAAATTTTCGATTTTAAATTATTTCATTTTTTCGGCAAAACATTATGCCTCAACCTAATAAATGAAAAGATATCAAGAAGAATTTAGTATTTTCCCAAATACTGCTCTGTAAAATAATTTTTTTTATCTTATCTCTGGAACACAAAAGAAAGCAATTATCATAAAACTCATCATTTGTCAGAAACAGTTAATTATTTCCATGCTCTGATAGCAAAATTTTTATAGATTTAGTGATTGAAGAAACATAAATCGGTGTAGGAAATGACATAGTGTGGATAGATTCACGACCTTAAAAATTCTAAATAAATTTCAATCTTTGTTATAATTAATAAATGTAGCTCTGAGGAAAATTTTTAATATTCTCATAAGGACAAGTTTTAAAAGGTGTAAAAATTCTAAATAACAAAATTTTAAACTTATTTTTCATTATCAAAGCAAAAGGGATCAATTAAATTATCATATATCTGTACACCAGTTTCTTGGAAATCGAAGTGGTATTTGTGTTTTGCACACACAACGCAATACATTATTGTACCAAGACGAACGACACGCTTAATTGTATTGTTTAAGCCTTTTTATTTAGTGTTATCAGGTTTGAGTGTCCACAATTTTTAATCCCCAAATCTGTTCTCTTGATCCTCTGCCACGGTGGGATTTGACATTGTAATTGAGTTTTAGCTCCTTACATTGGAAACCCACATTAAAACTCAGAAGTCTGGGGTTTTTATCTTAAAATAATTTGATTTTCTTCATTAGGAGATACTATAAAGTTATAAAGAACCGGAGCTGAAATGTATATCTGACATTTCCCTTAAGAATGAGATAAAATAATAATAATAATTAGTTGATTAATGATCTAAATGAAGAAAATAACCTAGGAATCAAATCAATGAAATGTTTATTCGAAAATTTTTAAAATGAGGTCTGGCACTAAAAATATCAACTAATAGTGTCAAATTTAATTGATCCACCAAAAATAATGATTTAATTTGTTTAATTATTTAAACATACTTTTGAGGTAGAATGATATATGTGGAATCGTTTGACTATTCCAGAGTTCAACAATGTCTACAATTTTTGCACAAGATAATAAATATTTATATTTAGAATAAGAAATATAAATAATTCAGATATTTTGATAATAACTTGTTTTGGAGATAAAGAAAATGTGAATATTGATATTCTCACTCAATATTATGCATAAAGAAGTTTTGGCAATACCCTGCTTAATAAAAACAGTTAGTAAAATTAATGGTACTTTTAAATCTTGAGTATTCTAAAAGTATTGGGAAAAGTTTCTTAACCTCCATATTTCATGCAAAATATATTCTACGAAAGGTTCGTAAGTATTTTTGTCAGAAAACGTGAGATTTATGTTTAGACTAAAGACTTATTATTATACTTAATTATTAATATTTTATAATAAGAATTCTTGGATCATTTTTTTGACCATAATGATTAATAAGTAGACACCGGATTTTTATGTGCTAGAAATTCGTGAATTATGTGCATAACTATATGCTATGTTTTTGTGGATTATGTGCTACATTATGTGCAACACAAATTAAAACAAATACTAATTAAACAAGAATTTATTATTAAATGCAATAAAATTCAAATATACGACCAAATAAAATTAATTTATGCTGAGAAAAAGAGTGTCAACATCAACAGACACTAAATCTGTATATTGTGAATATGATGCTCAGTGAATTTCCCCTAAAAACCTTGAGTGCCGGTGAATTGATTTTAAATAATAAAACTATAGATTGCACAAATGTCATGGTTAAATCTAAAGTAAATTCAGTAATAAAATTTAATTTCTTTCATGAATAATTGCTTTAAACTATTATTGCATTTTAAGCCAAAATTTATGTGACGAGCACTTTTTAAATGCTATTGAATGAAAGTTTTTTCTTGGTGCTTATCATCAACGTTAATAATAATATCGCATAATTGAAATTTTAAAATAACACCATCGCTAACTATTTTATCGGACTGATATTGCTGGACAAGCTTTTCAAGTTGTAAGAAGTAATGGTAATATTATTAATTAAATATGAAAAATGAATTATTTTAAATTATTTAAACAAAATAATTTTTTTTAATAAAATGTTTAATTATGTGCAAATATTGCACATAAAATCCGTTTTATGTGCAATTAAGCTGTATGTGAATTTCGTTTGATGAAAGCCAAATTATGTGAGTTAATGTGCAGCACGAAAAATCCGGCCTCTACTAATAAGTCTCTTTTTTGACCAATCGATTATACCAAGTATATTTTTTGATCGATTTTATATAAATACTCAACTTTTTCTTATTGATAATAAAGAAAAGGATATTAAATTAAAAAACAGCATAGTGATGGGTGTTTTGTTTTAAAGAAAAAACAGTCTATCAATAGTATCAGGTAATTTATGAAACTTATGTTACCTTGTAAATGTTTTGGATAAATGTTGTGGTAGTGGCAAAATATTCACAGAATGCACATAAAGAAGAAACACTGATTGTGTTTTACGGGGCTGCTACACGAAATGGAGAGCCTATTCCCAACTATCTAAAGATGCTCGCACACAAATAATTGAATCGATTGAATAAGATCGTGTCAAATAAGGGAATCTTAGGAATCATATCTATATGAATGGATAATTTGTTTATTTTTCAGTATTTTTTTTTCAATTATCTTTTTTGACCGATTGATTATATCAAGTGTCTTTTATGATCAGAATTCTTTAATGGCAGAATTTATAAAATTAAATCAATAATAAACCTATACACATAATCAGACTTGTGAAATATTCATATTTTAATTAAATTAATTTTTAAAAGTAAAACGTGCTCTCCCGAGATCTCAGAATTAACTTCTTATCGCTTAAGGCACTGCCTTTGAAAGTGTTTATAAATTATTGTACTCGTAAAAGATTTTTAATCTAAATTTTGTAAGGCAAAAGAATTTTTAAAAGAAAAATATTATTTTAATAAATGTTACTGTTTTTATTATTTGTACATGGTAAAGAAAATAATTGCTGAAAGGAAATCATGTTTTAAAAAGTCCTTACTGCAGAAACAGAATAATTTTAATCAAAATTTCTCTATGACAGAAAAAATGATTTTCCCTCTTATAGATTTAGTATTAAAATATAATGAGTGATATTTGTCGAAGTCACATTTTCTCTAAATTAAAATGATTTTGATCTTTACCTTCGGTCTTTTAATTCAATTGTTTGATCTGCTCTAATGACATACAATTTTGATCCATGAACAGGTCTAATTAGTGTTCTAGATTTACCAGGAGATTGAGAATCTCAAATAATCTCTTGTATTAACATTATGTTTTTCTCCATACAAATATTTATTAATTTAATTGAAAACTATGAAATGGAAAATGATAATCCATTCCGGCGTTTTTTCGTGTAAATACGAACAACAATCCAGAAATAAATTTATATTTCACTTTTGATCCTAAACGTTTAATAGTTATTAATATCTATTGGTTTGCAATCAATAAGAGTAGACATTTTTTAATGATTCATTAAGTAACATAAATAATCTTTATTTTCAAAAACATTTCATCAAACCATCGGTTTTTAATGTCATTAAAATTTTATAAAACACTTTTAAGCTCACATTTTTATTGATGCGCAGATTGACGAGATATAAAAAGAAAGCACAAAAGTAATTTTAATTAAAACGTTCATAGAAACTAAAAGAATGAGAGTAGGATTAATTGTATTGACTACTTTCAAGTGAAGTATTATAATGAATCAATATTAAAAATATAATTATATTGAGAAATAATTGATAATATTTAATCATTTATTAAAATATTTTAACACTGCACGTTTTTCGTTAAAACTTTAATTAAAAATGTAATCTTTAAATTTAATTCTAATGAAGTTGACTTGTTGATGAAGTAACACAAATTAAATAATCCTATAATACATAATAATTCTAATAAAATATTGGGAATTAAAATGAATAAATGAATAATTCATTAATTTGAAGAGTAGAAGTCATAAAAGAGAAGAGTTTTGCACTAACAAATATTAAAAATAAAACGAGAACCTTTCAAGATTATAAACAAAACATTTAATAATAAATAACAACAGAACTTCATTAGTATATCATAAAATATTGAAGAGAAAAAGTGTAACATTGTTAAAATATTTGATAAATATTTTTATCAAATTCCAATACTGATAATATTAAAAAAATATAAATTTCAGGTTTTGGAATAAAAATAAATTGATTTCGCTTTTATTTCTTTACAAAATAAGGTTCATAATCATGATAATGGTAAAATAAAATTTTACACTGATAAACTTTGCACTTTAAATTATTTGATAACGATTTATTAGTTTTATTATATAAAAAGGTATTAATGTCTATTTCTGGGATATTAGAGGAGTTTTGTATAAAAATTTTCTGAATAGTGGACATGCGCTTACTACGGAATTATATATTAAAAAAAAGACAATTCAATAATCAAAAAGACTTGGGCTTCACATCTAATTAGAAAAGGAATAATCTTCCAACAAGATAACGCCGAGCCACATACGTCAAATTTAACAAAACAGAAGCTTGACAGACTGTGTTGGAAAGTTTTGAAACACGCCCCTTATTTTCCTACCAAAGCCCCTTACCTATTTAGATGATTGCAGAATAGTTTATCTGGCACTAAATTCAAATTGAGTGATGAAACAATTTCACAATTTCAATCTTTTCTAAGTTCCAAAGATCATGATTTCTCTAAAAAGAAGATATTTACAGGTTGATGAATCGTTGGGAGTAGATTGTGAAGAACAATGGTGCATATATCTTATACTAAGTGGTTTTTGTCATATTACCTGTGATATTTTCAATAAAACATTGAACTAACATTTTATTTTAATTTTTTCCGAGAATTTTTTTTTGTTACCTGATATTTATTTATATATATTTTCTAAATGAGCTATTTTCTAATTTGTTAACTTTCTACATGTTTTCCATCTGATATTTAGTGTTATCTATTTTAGCTTTTTTCTATATACCACTTTGTCAAGTCCAGGCTGTTGTGGTTATACCGCCTGATAGACAACAGATTACTCATACCAAGAAGATCTACTACAGGAGATCTGTAGCAGTGTGTGCGAAACTCTTTCACCACTAGAACGTAAGTCAACTCTCTGGTCAATCAACATTTTCACTATCACCCGTATCTGCCCAGTGGTAAAGTGTATGATTCAACCATGTGAAGTCACCATGACCCACAATCCATTGTAAGCATTCTTCTAAAAATTTATAGTGTCAGAATTGTTACATTTTTACAATCATTTATCTTTTACAATATGTGATCCTTTATGATAACTATTTTCGGTAATGAAAACGTATGAATGATATTTTATTTTGATCAGATATTTGATTTGATTTCTATTGTGCTCAAAAATATTTTTTTTAGTAAGAAAATTTTAATAGAACTCGTTTACAAAAAAATATTGCTTAATCAACTGAGATGACATAAACTTTTTCTTATCCATTTTTTCACGCTGATTCCGAAAATATAACCAGATTATTTTTAGCACGTTCTAGAGATATTGTAGATGAGGTATTTACTAAAAATTCAATATCTTACTATAAATAAAAGACATAAGAAGTACAAATACATATTTCACAATTCAGAATTTGTTATTGTCGGAATTAAGTTTTCTATTTTTTCGATGTATTATTACGATATAACATCCAACAGTAATCAGCCATAATTCCTTTGTCCATAGTCACAAATTCCAGTTGAAATCATTCATCTTGTTCATCGCTAACTGAGACTACATTGAGTTTGATGAAATCTAAGTGGGAATGCAGAAAATGCATTTTTAATGACATGTTATAACCCAGCCTTTGGTATGTATAAAACAATCGGTGGATACCATTCGCATATAATTATCAAGGAAATTAGAACGAAGCCACTTCAATGCTTGCCAGGCCTCTAGTTCAAATAACTTTTCTGTAAGCCTAGAGCCTAACGGTTCTTTTTTTCAATAAACATCCAATGATATCATATTCACTACTAAAAATTATTAAACAGCAGAACGTGAGTATCATTTCTGATCCTGTCTTTTCTACAAAATTTAAAATTTTCCCGTAAAATAAATAAATTTTAATAAAAATCAATAAAAAATTTTTAAAAGAAAAATTCCACGAAAAAATTTCCTGTTTTAGTCTTCTTTAGTACCACTAAGTAAAATCAAAAAATTTTAAAAAACCGTTAATTAAAGTCGATTTTTACCCAGTTTAAACTAAAGGAAATCTTAGAAAAAATTGAAAATAAAAATTGATAATAATTTGGAAAATGTTCACTTTGGAATTTTTAAATAAATATTAAAAAATTAATTAATTATTTCATATTTATTATAATTATGCCAAATTGTTAAAGCTTAGACTTCATTTTAGGAGTACGTGATAATTTTACTGCTCTCAATCATTACTGTGGTCAAAAGGCAGTAAAGGATTTTTGAATATTCACTTCAGACCGTTGTATTGTACATGAATAAAAATTTGATAAACTTTCTTTTATTAAATATAAGCAGAAATGTTGAATCACGAATTAGTCTATGTTTGTCAAAGAATTGCAATTATAATCATTAGGGTGCCCATGAAAAGCCATCAA
Organism: Bipalium vagum; assembly: GCA_037834085.1. Taxonomy (NCBI): domain Eukaryota; kingdom Metazoa; phylum Platyhelminthes; order Tricladida; family Geoplanidae; genus Bipalium; species Bipalium vagum. The sequence goes on along the minus strand of JBBMKC010004720.1, from coordinate 7,208 downwards.
GGGTTCATGGATTCAAAGTGAAATCAACCAAGAAGTCATTTATCCATGACCTAGTTGTATTTAGTAAAAGGGCAAGCAAACGAAATTCACATTAAGTACGTAAAATATTATTTAATATTGATAAAAGAACTCTTTAGGAACAAAAGAATGAATTTGTCAGGCAATGAAGATAACATTGTAAGGCTGCAACAATGAAAAATGTCGTATTCACGAATGATTATTTATTTTTTATTATTTATTATCACGAAGGAGAATTACACGGCTCATAGTTACCCTAAAGGAAGAAAGAAGTACAGGTCTTATTAAATGAAAGCGTCAGGCAATACCAAATTGATTGAGTTTTATTTGAGAATGGTCATTTCTAAAGCTTTTGGCCCATAATGACGAATTTGACAGATTTTTAGTGTTATCTTTCACTTAAGTTCTTTTATGCACAAAATTATTATAAATGTAATAATCCCTTACAGGCCAGCGTCTGGTCGTTTTATAACTAATGGAATAGAAATAATGAATTTGATTATTATTAATTAACAGCATAATTCCACATATTCGAGTAAAGTCGTGATCAATTAGTAGAGATAAATGAGGAAATAAAAGAAAGTGATATTAATTAATTTTGATTGATAAAATATTAATAATTTTTAGAGGAGAAATAGCACGATTTGTTTGTTTAAATCCAATAAAGTGAAATGTGGAAGATTACCTTGTATTACTTAATATTATTAAGTAAAGAGAAAATGTTTTAATAATAATAATAAATAATATAATAATAATATTTTCAATTATTTTATATAACATTTTATTTATAAAAGAAATTGACGTAGACAAGGCTTATAAATTAAATAAACAAGTAATCAACCAGCATGGGTTTATGATAAATTTCATTCAGCGGAAAAATTGATTTTCTTCAATCTATATAAAGTTAACCAAGTATCCATTAGCTCGGAAGTTTTAAATCTTGCTCAATGTTTAATATTGAACATGACTTTAAGGGTGCATTTGATTTCCTTTTTTGAGTTCTAATATTGATTAGTATGTCTATTGCATCCGGATCAATAGTCCCAAGAGATCCAATAATCAGCGTCTTCAGTTGGATTTTATAATCAGTTTAATAATTGTTTTCTTCAAGTCCGATTACTATATTTTTATTATCACTTATACCAAAGTTTCGTAAAGAAATTTTAAATCAACCAAGTAAATAATCTTCTTCTCTACGTTTTTAATGATTAAGTCTACTCTCTCTTTCGAGTCTTGAACATCTTGTTATTGAATATTTTTCTACAAAATCAGTTGCAGTCTTTGAAGTTCAGTGAAGATTTTTTCCAGACAAATATCATAACTGGTTAACAGGTTTTTCAAAAATAGATTACTTTGATTACGTTTGAGAAGCATGTCACAAATATTGATAAGTTGAATTTCACCAATTTTATGTGGGATTCAAATACCAAGCTTTTTTGAATATCCCAAATTTCTTAAATGATCATCAAATTTTTTTGACAAATCCAACTTCTTTTCGATTTCACAAAAGGTAATATTATATCATTTTCGATAATTGCCTTTAATTGGTCTTCATTAAGTTGAAATGCCTTACCAGAATGTGATGAATCTGGAATCGAAAAATTTCCGGCACAAAATTTGGTATACCATATCTTGCAAGTGCACTCTTTTATTTCATCTTTACCATAAACTACATAGTTTTCGATGTGTGTCGACAGCTGTTTTGCCTTTTTAAAAGTTATAAAGTGTAATATGTCTAAAATGTTCATTTTGATTTTGACATATGCGATGTATAAAATGCAAGTATTATATATATATACAAATTTGAAATTTTTGTAAAATATAAATGCAGGGCTTAACCTCACATTTCAAATTTTTAACATTCAATTATATTTTTTTACATTTCCAATTAATTCAAATAATTCTGGATCTTAATCCATACACATTTTGGACTGCATTTGTACCTCTGTGAGATCGGCCATGTTTGCATCTCATAGATACATTAAAACCGACTTAATTCACGAAATAGAAGCAGTTCTCATCAATAATTGATATTAAATGAAAGAAATCATTGGTATATTTTCGTGGTCATCTAAAGATTTCTGATCATTTCTCCTTGTAGGTATTAAGATTGTTCTTTTCATCGTGTAGTGGAATGATTTAACATATCTGTGAATTTTCATAATGCTGACGTAGTGTTATTCAAAGTTATTGAACAATCGAAATCTATGTATTTATGTATGGACTCCACATGATTATTCTCAATTATTCTCTTTCTTGAAACCCCTTTTAAATTTCGAGGGTTTCTGTTTACAGACATAAATATCTAAAATGTTATAATATACATGCAACAGAAAAAGCATGGATAAAAATTACCTTTATAATTGAATAGATCGAAGATATCTTTACGCTCATTATTTCTGTGATTTGCTTTTTTGAATGCCCGCTATCATAGGCCTCTATGATTTTTCTTCGCATTTCGTTGTTTATCATTTTTGTGATTTAAATTTGTGTTTGTATTTGTATAAACAAATACATTTTCATCTCAAATATAAAAAATTTGTAATGTTAAATTTTAATAATTAAATGTCAAATATTTGAAATGTGAGGTTAAGCCATGTATTTGTATATCCTATAATAAAAAAATACTTTAACTGTTTATTGCATTCAGACATACAAAAAAAAATTAAAATCATCCATAATGAAAAATCGCAAGACTTTCCGGACAACCTAATATAAATAAATATTATTATAAGTATTCATGTAATTCTTACCATAAAAATTGCATGAACGTAGTGGGGACATCTTAGTGTAACATTAAAATGTACTTCATCAATAACTTTTGTTGTCGACACAATATTGGGAAACCACTGTATAGATCATCCTTAACTGATTTACGGTTACATTTGCAGCAACCTAATACTATGGTACAGGAAGGAGCCCATTTACCATATCCGTATGAATTTCTTTCGCCGTTAATTCTCTTTTAAAAAATACTCAATAACTGCTTGATTTTTCAAATTTTGCTGAATATAATCTCTTTTTATACTTAAAAAATAATTTTCAAAAATAATAATTTATTTCCTCCAGTAGCATGACTGAAAAAGTTAAAGTTTTTTTTATTCATTTTAGACAGAAATTTAAAATAATTTTAAAATGAAAATTAAATATTCATTGGGTCATTTTCAGCCAATTGAAGAAAAATTTGATTTCTTTATATTTTCCCTTGCAGGTTTCATTTTCTTTACTTTCAATGGATTCAAAGTATAATATCTTGATCGATACTTTCCGAACTTTTTTCTCCGGTGAATCCAACTTATCAACATTGTCAAACGCTTATCAAGATATAATACGGATTTTAGGTGATACGTCGTTAAAAAATGACTCCAAAGACTTAAGAGCAATATTGCAAGATAAATTCAGTTCGAAAATGAGTGCGTTCAGTTTATCCCATAAAGTATACTATCTAGTAACAATTTGGGTATTAATTTGCGTCGTGGGAGTGATAAGCAACACGATCGTTATTATAATAATGTTGCGAAATCAGTATAAGTTGATTTATGAGATATTTTGCATTGGTCTAGCATTTACAGATATTGCGTTTCTATTGTTGGCCGTACCCTTGACCAGCGTCCACTATATGATGCTCAACTGGTTATTGGGAAGCTTCATGTGTAAATTAGTGAATTATTTAATTCAGGTACGTGTATTTTGTTTTGCGGTACTTTTGAAAATTATTAAAAATACTTGACCCTCTTAGATTCCTTAGATTCCTTAATTTTGCTTAATGAAAAATCTGAAAAAATGATCATAAAATTATAATATATATAAATATATAAATTAAACAAAGTGTAATAAAAACATAGAAAAATAAATAAACGAATATAGGATCATAAAAATATAAATAGTAAATAAATATAAATAAATAAAAAAAATATAAAATAATTTTTTCCAAAAATGTTTTTAAAAAGAAAATTTATATTAATTCTCAACGTTTAAAGTTAAGTAAGTTTAAGCTAATTTAATAATTATCCAATTTATTAATATTTATAAAATAATTAAATATAATATTATTTTATTTTAGGAAATTATACCTAAAAACTATATTAATAAATATAAAATACCAAGCATATTTTTAACTAGGTAATATATTGCTTTTATTACATCAATTCTTTAACCTGTTTTAGTTAAAATGTTCTTATTAATAACCTTCAATTTCTGGGACTACTATTGATAATATTAAATATTTAGGTAAGCTATACATTTTTAATAAAATTATGGCTGAAATTTGATTTTACTCTCGCATTTATAAGATGTTTTAATGATTTATTTCATGGTTAATTTTATTGATTATTTTTAAATTCTAATTGTAATTTTAATTAAGCTTTGAAATTATATATAAAAGAAAGAACAAAAGGCCATCAACAGAGTTTTGATTTAATTTTTAAAATTTATTACTTACAAAAAATCATTGATGCTCAAAAGAAGAACTTTCCGAAATAACTATAAAATGAATAATAGTATTAATATTTTGAATAAGTTTACAACAGAAAAATATCAAGGAGAATAACATTAAAAATTTAAAATCCTTTTAACAAAAAGAATGAAGAACCAGATTACCAATTTCTGACTCTGAAATGGTACAATATTAGTAATAATTAGTTTAAGAAAATGATATTTATTTTTGTTTAACTATCCTTACTTAAATTTGTTAAGGTTTACTTAGAGTAAACGAATAAATAAATTTGTTATTGAAAAAAGAATTTTTCTCGTTATCTATACCTGATATTAGACTGATACACTTATTAAAACCTTAATGGTCAGATTTTTAATTTTATTAATAATTATATATTTACCAAAACCACTAACAATCTGACTCTAAACCAATATGGTTGGTAGTAGATTTATGTTCTGACGATTTTTATGATTGAAGTCAGGAACTGGTAACACGAGAATATTGTTCAAGCTTCAATTTAATCTCTTTATTTAGCAAATTATAATAAAAAAAGATGTGGAAAAAATTTTTAAATAAATAAACAAATATTTATTTTTACCAATTATTTAAATTGCAAATTTTTTTCTAATAATTTTAAAACAAAATTGATTTAAATCTTTAAAAGCTCTCCCAATTAAATAAATTAGATTTATTACAGCTGGAATTAAAGTTAATTAAAAGATAGTAATTAATTTAGGATTTCCAAAAATTTATTTTGCACTAATAAATAACTCAACCGAGATTTCCGTTCGAATTGGAATTGATCCTAAGAGAAAAATCTCTTTCAATTAATCATTAATTCATTCTTTCCAATATCAGACCATCTGATGCTTTAATCAATATAATCTGATCAACAAAATATCAGAATGTCTCAAAATAATATATCATTTCAGACTTGATACGAGTCTTGATCCGTTCTTTCCATAAATGATTTCCAAACAAAGATATTATTATTTTTATATTTCTATCAATGTTGAGAATATAATTATTATTTAAATTGGTACTGAAGTATTTTGTTTAAATGAATCGGAATAATAATAATTAATTTTTCTGCGTAAAATATCAACAGATTTTATTTATATTTTCAAAATATTTATCGTGTCTCAAACTAAATTTCAAAATATCGCAACAGTAAAATTATAATTAAATTAGCTTATTTAAACAAATTCATCACAATAGATAGAACTAAAGACCTGATAAAAATTATTTATATTTTTCCAAATGATACGACTAATATTTTGCGTTTTTCAAATATCCTTCTAAATACCGGGTGCGGAACAAAAATTGCAACTGTTAAATATCATTTTGTTTTGACGCCAATAACTTTTTTCTGTTAGTCAAAATTAGACTAATGGTGGATTAATTGAATAAATAAAATCTGTGCATATCTATCTGCATAATGATATTTGTTGTATAAATGAAAGTATTTCTTCGAAGTTCTTAGTTGAAATTTGTTTTGCAAAAGTCGCAATTTTTACTCCGCACCCGGTATAATGCGGACTCTTAATCCTTTTCTAAGATATGGATCAAGATATAAACCAGCTCCACTAGCTCGGTCAAAGTATAACTTATCCCAAGTTGCTACCTCTTGGTTTTGGTTTATCCATTTCCATTTCCAACTTCCTTTATCCTAAATCTGTTTTTGTGCTACTTTTGCTTCTTGTACACCTGTAGCAATTTAACCAGTTGCTTTACCAGCTGTACGTAAACCAGCAAAAATTGTTCCTAAGATTAGTATAACTGGTAAATCTCCAACTTCTCTTTTTCTTCTTCTGCTTCTTTAATTTCCTCTTATTTCATTAATTATTACACACCTGTAACAAAAATTTTTTTCTTTTCCCTCTTAATTTTTTAACTTTATAATAAATATTTTTTCACTTAAATAATGGCTGTTATTAAAAATAAAAGAATTTAGGAGGATATTTGAAAAACGCAAAACATTAGTCGTATCGTTTGGAAAAAATATAAATAATTTTAAACAGGTCTTTAGTTCTATCTATTGTGATGAATTTGTTTAAATATGCTTCTTTCCTTTCTCATTTGGTTTGATAATATGTTCTACATTTACAATGGGTAGGATTTGTTGAAATGCACAATTCTTTATTAAAAGAATTGTTTTTAATGATTTGCTACATCTTTGATAATGATTTTAAAAATATTTTTTCAACTTTATTTATATATTATTTATTATTATTTTTATTTATTTATTATATTATTATATTATTCATATATATTCATTACTATGATTTATTAAAAACGACAAGTAAGAACTTAGAAAATGTTTAAGATAAAAACAGAACAATGTATATTGTTTAAATGTAATATTGATGTACTTTTACACGTAATGAGGCATTCAAACGTTACGGGAGACAAAGAATGGTACGAGAATTAAAATATTAGTGAAATATGTGTGGCAATGATTAAACAATCTTTTGGTAAGATCAAAGAAAAAGAATTACCGAACATTTTCTAATCTGATTATTCTTCATTAATCAACTTTATTTTCTGTGGCTAATTAAGTAAACCTGGGTCGATTATATTAACTATACCTTGATTTTCCCCACTCTCTTATTATATCGATCTTTTAATTAACATTTTAACTTTGTAGTTCGAAAAATTCTGAACCGTCACATATTATGTTACGAGGGTTATAATGGGTTGATTATATGTATATTTTAAACAATTATTGAATAATAATAATAATTAATAATAATAA
>JBBMKC010004616.1:0-19356 GCA_037834085.1 Bipalium vagum | reverse complement strand
ATAATAATAATAATAATAATAATAATAATAATAATAATAAATAATAATAATAATAATAATAATAATAATAATAATAGATCATCAAACATGTCTCCATATAATTTATAAAATATGAAATTTAATTTTAAATTAAAAATAAATAAAATGATATATTGTACGATAATTTCCAAAAATATTGTTAATTATTTTTATACCTTTTAAGATATAAAATTGGATGGTAATTTTCTACTAATCATCCCATGTTTTCCCACAAATATTAAAATAATTAATGTCAGCCATATATATAAATGGATAGTGGTATTTAGAAAAACAGATTTTTTTCACATAATTCATTTTATTAATTTCAAATTATAATTTAAATAATAAATTTTAAATAAAAAATTGTTTAATAAAACAAAATTCAAATTCTCCGTGGGAAGATCAAAATTTTATGTGTTCAGAATATAAATGATATTTGTATCACTGAGATCAAACATTATTTCTTTAACCTCACTAGAATTCCATGAAGAATTATATTTTTGAAACAATTTTCATTTTTTTGTTTTAAACGACAAAGAATTAATTTATTTTACAGTTAAGAAATGAATAAAATGTCAAATTAATAATTTGTTTTAATTAAAATATTTTGTTTATAGATTTAATTTCTAGAAAAATCAATTGATTAAACAAATTAATTTTTCTTTGATTTGTTTTAATTAACGAAAGATGAAATGCTCTGTAAAAACAAGAACGTTAACTCACATTTTCATAAAATAAATAATTTGTTTAAAAAATAAATAAAAATTTTTATTAATTGAAAAATTACAAAAATGATTTTTTTTGCAAATTTCAGACAATTTTCCGAAAATTTTTTTACGCGAATTTTAAATGAAACTTTTTTAAAATAATTTTTTTATACATTTTTTAATAATAATTTTCAAGATGATATTTTTAAATCATTTAAAGATAAAATAAAATATTCACAGTTTCGATCAACTCGTGAGTTTGTTCATTATTTTATTATTATTTTTATTTCTTTCTATAATGTAATGGCCTTTTGAGAATTCTTGTTTGTTTTAAATTTTATAATTTGGGAATGTTTCAACTTTTCATTTTAATTCTTTAAAAATATAATGAAATAAATAATAGTAATATAAAAAAATATTAATAATATTAGGTTATGTCACATGAAATGTCCGATCACTTCATAAATGTAAAAAACAGTGAGACAATTGTAAAAAATGGAATGTTCAATTGTCTGTGTTTATTAATTTGTCAAATTCCGATTTTCTAAAAGTAATGAAGTCGGAAATACCCATTCTTTTGTTACCCTTTGGATTTGAAATGATTTTCTTGGCCAGAAAATTAAGGAAACGCTTAAAGAAATGGTAATCCTTTGGAACCAAATCTGGAGAATACGGCGGATGCTACAGACTTTTTATCCATAGTTCAATTATAGATTGTGAAAAGTCTTTTCTGCATTGATATTATTCCTTTTTGTGGATTACTGAAGGCTACTTAATTCTAAACTTTTGCAGCATTATCTCTAAATAGGAGCAGTATCGGTTTGCTGTGATAGTCTCGGCAGGATCTACCAGTGACAAATGCATGACATAACCTTAGACCACAAGACAGTACGCATTATTATTTTTGGGTGCAAACCAGGTTTCGGGTAAGGGGATGGAGATTGACAACCATTTATCCATTTTGCTAAACGTCTTTGATAATGGTAGGGATCATATTTTTCATCACTTTTCTAAAACGACTTAAAAACTAATCCCAGCGCAACAATAAAGAGAGAACTTATTTTATATCAATTTCCATTCAACCGATTAGACTTGATAGTCAGTATTCATTGTGGAATGAATTTTCAAAGGTGAACAAAATTTCATACATTTCACACTTATTAATATTATTATTATTATTATTATTATTATTATTATTATTATTATTATTATTATTATTATTTATCTTATTATTAAAATTGTTATAATAATTATTGGATTCCGCTTGTTTATTGTAACAAATCGAAGAATTTATCTTATTTCTCGTCTTATAAATAAATTTATATTAAATTTCAAAATGTACTATTTCAAATATAGAGAAAGAATTCTATTGGATTTGTGAGAAATTTTTCCATAAAATGGGACCGATATACAAATGAGGGCAGAATGGTGATTCCCGTAGAGGAGAAATTGGTCCAGGTCTCTTTCAATTAATTTGAAAGCAAAATCTTTTCAATTTAACTAAAGTCCCTTTTATCTTTCACTCAATCTGCCAAGATATGGCTTGCTTTCAGAATAATTTTAATTGACCCACCAAAATGAGCGGCAGAGTTCACTTTTTGCCAATATTTTAATGAACAATATCGCTCTGCAGTTAAAAGGGGCACGGTTTTCTCCAGTCTTGTTCCAATGGAAAATATTTCAATGTCATGTCTTGCCATCAATTTCCATTTGAGAAAATACTCATTTATTTTCGCTGATATTATTAAAAATATTCGTCATTAATGTACTTTAATTTATTTTGCATTTTTGAATATTTATTATTTTTATTAAAATTCGATAATAATAATAATAATAATAATAATAATAATAATAATAATAATAATAATAATAATAAATAATAATAATAATAATAAGTATAATAATAATAATTGTAAACTATTTGCATAGAATACAAAAATATTGAACATTACCTTTTAAAATATAAAAATATTTTTTATGTTGAGGAATATAATAAAATTTTTACTTTGACGTTTAAACACAAAATCAATAACGATATTAATATTAATGAGATTCACATAAATTTCAGACTAAAATAATGTGAAATATTTTCAAAATACATTTATCATTTTTTATAAAAATTAATTCTGATATTTTTCTGATATTGATCAACCCTATTTATATTCAAATATGTACCACTTAAAAAGAATATTTAATAAATTATTAAAATAGTTTAATTATAATTTTTAATTTTATCTATCTTAAAATTATTATAAATCAAAAGTTATTAATATTTGGGTTAACATTAATAATTAATAACTTACATTAATTAATAATTAATTTACACATCATAATTATTAGGTGTTAAATATGAATCTGAATATGAATAATTGATACAACCTCCTTCAGCTTTGATAATTCCCGGAAGTCATGCTTTTATCTAACGGGTTAAATTAGATAATCATTGCTTTTGGGTCTGATTACATAAAATTTACATTAATATGTAACTTCAATCTGTTTACATTACGCATAAAGGACTTCTTCAGCAGTCTTTTCAATAGAAACCATACTTTCTATTGGATTTAAATCTGTGGTTTATAGAGGAAAGTCTATCACATTCCATTCTTTAATGGCAACCCAATCTGTCACCATCTGATTTCTGTGGCACGGAGCACCATATGTATATTATATATTTATCTTCATATGATAATTTCTTACTCATTCCTGATTTTGAAAATGTTATATACCAAAATATTATTAAAACAAATTATTAAATTTTTAAACAAATTATTGAAATTTTTGGACCAAGAATTTTATTTTTTATATGAAAATATCGAGAAATATGATAAGTACAAATTATTGGTTAAAATATGAAGTTTGGTCCGATTGGTCCAAAATAGAAGTTGCACTGTAGTAGAACTTCAGTGGGAAATATTAAATCACCCACAATATTCCCCCGATATAGCCACCCGATTACCATTTATTTTGGTCGCTTCAGAATTTCCTCAATGGAAAAGAATTTACAACGGATGAAGATGTGGAAAATGCATTGGAGACGTTTTTGAAATCTAAGGGCAAATCGCTCTTCAGGAATGGAATAGAAAAGTTAACATCGAGATGGAAAGAAGTTTTCAATAATAATGGGCATTATGTTATTGAATAAATATTTAAAAACCTGTTAAAGACTTCTCATTTTCTCTTATTTTAAAATCAGAAAGAACTTTCGAGTGGACCTAATAACTACAGATAAATATTCCTATATATATATATAACCTTTTCGTTTGGTTATGAACGACTCACGATTGTTATGCTCCGACTATAAAAAATAAAAATGATTTAAATTATAAAAGTATTTCATACTCAAAGAATTCACTTTGTGAATGGATACGTCAGAGTGAAACAATACATTAACATTTCTTAATTTGTTTTAATTATTTGAAGAATCCCTATAATAAAAAAGATGTTTATTTCCTTCATTATTTAATTGGTATATTTAAACAATCACCCTACGGATCAAATATAACATCAGTGATTTTGTGTTCATATTATTATAAAAGTTTATTCGAAAAATATTTTTTGATAAATTTTTATAAAATGAAACTTTAATTAAAAATTATTGTAAATGTTTAACATGCAAAATATTGTTTAATTAAATTAGTGACAATTTCGTGACATAAAACGGGGAGGAAATCTGTCAAATATTCTAAATTTAAAATAATCTTAAAGAGTGGTAGTTTTCAATTAAAATTATTAAAAAACAAAAATAAATTTGGAGAGCTAAAACTTCGAAAAGTAAATAATCCAGATAAATTGCCATATGAGAAAAAGATGTTAAAACCCAGTCCTATTTTCTTCCTGGTCTCCAGATTCACATATGAACAGGATCAAAAAGTCACCCATTTTTGTCATTGCGCTTATGTCACATTCTTCAGTCTAAAGAATTCATATCAATTTATAAAGATGAATGGTTTTAATTTTTATTGCTTTCTGTCTGTGAAAATCAATTGCTTTTTTTGTTCATTTTTTAGTCTAAATAAAATATCAATTTATTTATTTTTTTTTATAAAAGTAAGAGAATAATATATTAGGTTGCTGGAAATGTTTCCGCGGATTTATTTTCATAATTTAAAAATTCACATTAAAGTTCTTTTAGAGTTTTTTCAATAAAATAATTTCCAACATTATTAACAATCTTTGTGGTAAACACTCTGCTATCTCTAAGAATTTTCTTTTTTTATTCAAAAAAATCTTTCTGTGCCTTATTGATAGCACTCTTATCTTTAAATTTCCACCCTTTCAGAATGTGCTACATCGATTTAAATAAATGAAAGTTTGGTGAATCAATGTCAGGCCTGTGTGGAAGGAGATCCAATCAATTTATATAATTTTCTCATGAGTAATTTTGGCAACATGCGATTTGGCATTGTCTTCATGGAGTGTGATTTATTTTCTATTTAGCAACGTCAGCTGTTTGTTAATCAATGTCTATCTCAAATGATTTATTTCTGGAAATATATTTTAGTATTAACTTGTTGGGTTTACCCCAGACACCCCCCCGGGGAAAAATAAGCAAGAAAAACCATAAAAACAGTACAAATATTAATAATAATAATAATTAAAATTAATTAATACTAGAAAAGTAATTTAAAATTCTCAGGAATTTTTATTTCAGAAATACTTTTAAAAATTTTAATATTTTATTAACCGTTGACTATATTTAATTATTAGTATTTGATTTAAGTCTACATTTGATCCGTTTTGACTATATTTGATTATTACTGATAGTAATTGATTAAACATTTGATTCATTCTTTATTGTTGTGTTGTGATAAGATGGTGTGAGGTTGGTGTAACATTGCGGACATAAATTGTGATCTCAGACTACTGCTTATCTTTTGTATTTCCGTGTATTTTTGTGTTTGTGTGGTATAAATACAAGTGTTGCTCTACTGATTGTTTTTATTTGCATCACCTAAGAGTTGGAGTTAGGTATAAATTTGATTCACTAGTTAGTGAACAAACTGTTTGGTATATGTTTAACAATTCATAATATATGACCCTGTGTATGTCACACTAGATACACAATATTACTTTTGTGGATGTAAATCTGGCTTATTTGTAGTTAGTGGAACTTGGTCTTTGCATATCCATTAATCTTTAATTTCAGGATTGACACAAGAAATCCATTTTTCATCACCAATCACCACTCAATCCAGAAATAGACACAATTTTTGACTGTCAAGTAGTGAAGACTATTTGGTAATACTATGCCATGTTGAAACAGTTTGCGCGGAACCCAAGAGTTATGCAAAAAACTTCCCACGAGACATCAAATGGATTAAGACTATTATGTGATATTGACCAAGAAATGTCCCTAACCCATGAGACGTTATCTTCGGACCACAGTCGATTATTGTCTCAAGGCATCGTTGTTTAGTACTTGAGAATAACCCAAATAATTAAATTCTCAAAGGCAAAATTATTTCCTCTGAATCGAACAAGACTTTCGCCAAACTCATAGAGCATCACATTTTTTAGTAAGGGTCACATGAAGAAATGCTCTTAAAATCCATGTTAGTTGAACTAATTTTTTAATGATTTTAAAACAAAGATCATACCCAGATTTATTGATTAATTATTGATAATAAAATAACTAAGTGATTTTATTATTGAAATAAATCATCGGAAACATTCCATAATATATAAATAATTATAAATAAATATATTCTTACAATTTTTTTAAATTGAGCAGTAATGATCTTTAGTAAACATGAGATATTGTAAAAATATTTAGACGTTAAAGTCTGAAAAATGCAAATAGCTTACTTTTTATTTGAAAATACTTTTTCAGATATTATTTTAATTAATATGATTTTCTTGGAGTCTTAGTAATATTTATTAAGTTAATGAAAATATATTAGTGTAGTTCAACTATCCTTTCACAAAATAACACAATGATTTATATAAATGAATAAATAAAAAGAGGTTGCGGTCTGACTTTTTATATAATATCGATGTTGTATTCTCCTAAATTAGTGAAATCAAAATAATTAATAACAAATTTATTTACAAATTTAATTCAATTATACAAAAATATTTTTAGATTGATTGTGACAGCTAACTGCATTCAACTTAAATATCTTTTGTAATTTTTTTAGAAGTTTTCTTTGTCAAAATATTAAATTCCCATTTTCTGTTTAATATTAATCAGTGTCTTAATTTTAATTTAAAAATAGTAATTAATTAATTAATTGTAGAACATAAAGACATTAATTTGCGCGTTGACAAAAATCATTAAATAAATTTACATAATTTAGTTTTCAAACTATTTTTCACTTTAATTTCTCATTCTAAGAATAATTTATCGGTCTATTACTAACAAATATTTTAGTTAAATTTCGATTTTTGTTTATATAATCATAAAATTAATTTCTATAACGAATAACTCAGCACAATTTCAAATAAACAAACATTATTTTTTAAGTAATACAATAATAAGAATGTGAACATATATATATATATATTAAAATAAATTTTAATTTCTCTAATCCATAACATTGTTATAGGCTGCTAATATTTTTGAGATTGTCGACACAACAGTGGACACAAATCAAAATGTGACATTTGGAAACTCAAATTCTCAAACTCAAGGCTTGTGCAAAACGTTTTGGAACAATATTCAGCTGTTACCACCAGCTCATGAATCTAAATTGGTCTCATATGGTATTAAGCAACGTATGCGACGAGCATGTGACTTACCGGTTAATTATTCCCAATTAACCAAATCACTCTATGAAGATAAGAGAAAAGAGACCGAAAAGTATTTAAACGTGATCTATTTACAGGAGAATGATAACAAGATTTATCTGAATAACATCTCTGAGAAACAGAATGAGATTCGTTCACTTTTCAGGTAATAGTCAAAGAAATAATATCATCTTAAAGGTTTTTTCAGAAAGCAAATGAATCCAAAACCGAAAGTAAACAAAAGCCAATCTCTTTTACCGAAAGAGAACACAAAAAATATAACTGACTCAAATATTGAATTATTTGCCAATGACAATATGGCAGGAGACATCTGAGTCCTAATAATATATTATATCAGTAGTTTTATTTCGTGAATTTTATTTTCACAATTATTTTAAAGTATGGCATTTTATTAATCAGAATTTGTGATCATTTTGAAATTTTTTCTTCCCACTGCCAACAACTTTCCTCTGGTTTGATAAAAAATTACGTCACCACAGCTTGTTTGTATCATGAAATGAACAAGGCTCTTAAACAATATAAATGTTTTTGTTTAAATCGTTTAGAATTTCCGGAGAAAATATGTTTAATGATAATGTGTTTGAGTCACCAATTATCATAATTCAGTGAGAAATTATGTTTCTTCAAAATATATGATTGAGAATAATATAATGTGACAATTTAAGTTTAAATTGATAAAATGGTTCTATATTTATTTTAAATGATTCTATTTCTTTGAGCATAATATCAAAAATCAGACAATAAATTCTGAAAGATATCTGAATATGTTGATATACAACTTTATTCCGAAGCTCGAATCATTGCCAAGATTTAATAGTATCATTTTCAAACAAGATGTGTTTGCTCCTCATATTGCTTAACAAGTACGAGTAATCATGGAAAACACGTTCGGTTCTGAAAATTAATTTATGGAGGATTTCTAAATTAATGACCTGGTCACATCACTGATCTAACACCCTAGGATTTCTGGTTATGTTTATTTTTGAAAGGAAAGGTTTATCCTGACGGTAATCTCCCAAACAGTATTGAAATACTGAACGTATCATACAAGCGGTTTAGAGCGTGACAGAACAAAAGCTTAAAGAAGCTGTGAAAATATCACTTAGCCTGGAAGTATGTTTGGAAAATCAAGGTGGACACTTCGAATAAAAATTTGATTGGTGTACATATTACATTTTTGTAAATTTTTTGATAGAAAAAAAATATTTTGTAAGTCAATTTGTTAAAAAAAAATCCGCATTTTTTATCTTTATGAAAGTGTAAGATTGTTAGGAATTTATTTTCTATAAGAAGAATGAACAATAATTTGTATTAAAACTAATAACTTGAAAATCCGGTATATTAATTTTTAAAGTGAAAATATCAGACCTTTGAAAGATTGAAAAATTAATCTAACGAAATCTCTGGAAGAAATAGTTGGATAATCACGAATCAAAAAAATAAATAAGGTGCTCTTTAACGTACGAGATGTTCAGGTTTACTATATGTCAAAAAGTTGACCTAATTATTCTTAAAATGAGGAATACAATCATATAATCAAGCACGAATTCACTGAGAACCTCGAGATTCAACATCAAGTCGTTTTGAATCTAGTTTTTTTAAAACGGAGTATTTGTCTTTCCAATGAGTCTTATATTAAATATTTCTGAGAAAGTGAACACCTTGAATTTGCAGGATGGTAAGGACATTTGTAAGAGTAGTCTGTAATGAATGTTTCAATTTAAAGTTATGGTTAACTCAAAAATTGGATAATGAGTATATAATCTATTGCGAATGGAAGGCTAATAAAAGAAAATAATTAATTTTCGCTTAACTGGACTACCAAATCAACAAAATTTTACAGAGAACAGTTGTACTACTAAATAGGACCTATTGGCACAAGTAATATATCTTTCGCAATGAATAGAAGTAGAATAAGTGCAAGAACGGAAGTTGAAGACCCAAACTTATTGATATTGGAAGAATAGAAGGATGAAGAGAAGCAATCAGTACTCACAAAAATGTCATCAACAGAAAATCCAATACACGAAAACTTGCAAAAAATGATAAAAATAGAAACATCACTGGAAATAATAGAATATGAAGAGCAATCAAACTATGAAATAATCTTGTGGGATGATCGAGAAAAAATTTCATTTTACAAACACCATAAATATTAGTAAATAAATAAAAATAGTTGTTCGGAGAATGAATTTAAACAGATTGGTACATCAATAACGAAAGCAACCTGAGGAAGAATGGTAAGTTAAAGAAATAACGGATGATCAAGAACAATTACTGAATTCATTGGGATTGATAGATGAGGAAGCATGGAAGAATATTTTAGGGTTAGGAGAAAAAGAACCGGAAAGGCCAAGACAATCACAGAGACCACAAGATTTACTAAGGATGAAAATAGACATGAGAGCCCCAAATAACCTAGAAGAGTACAAAGATCATTTGGTGATTCTTAAGAAAAAAAAATAAAAATAATAATAATAATAATAATAATAATAATAATAATAATAATAATAATAATAATAATAATTTTTGAATAATAATAATACTAATAATTAATAATAATAACGAGCACACGTTGCTACGTTTTAGTATAATAGTAACAAAAATAATATGTTATAATTAAAAGCCACCCTGTATAAATGCTTGAAATCAAAATCAATTGTTTCGATATTAATGAACAAAAGCGTCTAATAAAATTTTTTAAAAATTCAGATTAAAGGGAGGGATTTAATTAAAAAAATAGAAAATAAATTTTTGTCATTAATGCTTAAAGAAAAAATTTCAACTTTAAAAGGAAATATTAGAGAATTTAACTTGGACATGATCCCTTCTATAAAATTCAAATCAGATTCAGAAAATGATGTGCTCTCTACAATGAACACACTTTTGACAAAAATACCAATATTCTTCGACAAAACTCCATTTTATGCAAGACCAAAAATTACTCATCAAGCTCTTAAAATTCCAATAGTTAAACGCAAAGATATTGAAACTTGTTGTCCAGCTTGTGCTGATGTTCAACCATTAATTTTATTAAAGACAGACATCGCCTACTTTCCAATATGCAAGGAATGCATTTGATAGCTTACATCTTTTCCTATAGTCACAAAGAATATTGACCAATTGACAAATTCATCGAGGGATACTGAAATCTTTAAAGACGTAGAAGAGATTGTTAAAAAGTCGAGCTCGGATATAAAGATTGAAGAATCTGTGGAGTCTGTTGAAAACAGGCCACAGATAAATCCTTCGATGATTGCAGCAGATTTCGACTTTGAATTCTGATTTACAAATAACTACACAAGAATATAACTGTATTAAAATAAAAATAAACGAGAGAAGTCAAATCTCAACAGTATATTAAAATTATCTAATTTTGTAGTAGAGTGAAAATAGCCGCGCTCAATCCTTTATGAGTGTGGTTCCTACGAACAATTTTTACACTACTGGCTTTGATATTATCATTTTTACTATTGTTTATTTTTATTAATATTTTTATTTATTGATTTCTAATTCTTACTATTATTCGGACTTTCTATCTGCTCCCAAATTAATCATACCAGAGTGATGCCTTGGGTAGACCTTATTATTTAAAATTGCATGTTTGTGTTATTATTCATTTTGTAAAGACAATATTTCAAATATTTTAGGATTTTTTAAACTTATTATCATGAAAGTATATTTAGTAATTAAAAATTTTATAATAAATCACATATCTATTTAGAAAACACAAACTATGATTAGAGAACGTGTATATGATCCAGATTATATCAAATATGGATCTAATTCCATAACTAATAATGGAATAATAAAACCTCAGTGTGTTTTATGTAAAGTAGTTCTAAGTTCAGAATCTATGAAGCCATCAAAAATTTTAAGACATTTACCAGCGAAACATCTAAAGCACTCTAAAAAGGATGTCGATTTTTTCCGCAGATATGAGAATTATTGTAAAAAAGAAAGAATAGACCAAACAGGAACATTTAACAAAGAACAATCATCAATACTGTAGGCATCATATGAAATCGCATTGAGTATTGCCAAGCATAAAAAACCTCATACGATTGGAGAAACTCTGATAAAACCCTGCATGTTAAAGATGGTAAAGTTGATTCTAGGTGATTCTATGGAAGTAAAGAAGCAAAGAATATCTTTATCCAATAATACTATTCAAAGGCGTATAGCTGATATCTCTAAAGATGTTGAAGAGCAAATTTTGATGGAAATTAAAAATTCACCTTTATTTGCATTGTAGGTAGACGAATCAACGGATGTAACTTTATGTGCTCAATTGTTGTCTTCGTAAGGTATATTCATTTAAAAGAAATGAAAGAAGAGTTGCTATTTTGTAGCCAACCAGAATCTACTGCTCAAAAAGAAGATATTGTGAATAAGATTAATAATTTCTTTTTAGTGAATGGATTGGATTGGGGAAAAGTTTGTGGAATTTGTACGGATGGTGCTCCAGCTATGCTAGGATCCAATTCTGTTTTTCAAAAGAGAGCAAGAGATTATGCTACTGAAACTAAAGGTTTACATTGCATGATTCACCAATATGCTCTAGCTTGTAAAACTCTTCGAACTCCAATGAAAGAGGCACTTGATTGTTTGATCAGAATGGTAAATTACATAAAATCTGGATCTCTAATTAGTCGTCTTTTTAAGTAATTATGCAAAGACATGAACTCTGATCACGGGGTTCTTTTTATTTTACTGAAGTGCGATGGTTATTAAAAAGAAATATGGTCGGTCGTTTTTATGAGTTGAAAGAAAACATCAAAATATTCATGGAAAATATGAATTTGCGGCATATTTTGATGATCAGTCTTGGTTGTATAGAATCGCTTATCTATCAGATATATTAGAACAACAAAATATCCTGAATCTTAGATTACAAGGAAGAGATTTAACTATCATTGGATTTCAAGACAATCTTAGAGCATTCATAGCCAAACTGCAAAACTGGCGAAGTAAAATAGATACAGGAAACATGGTAATGTTTGAAAAACTATCCAGTAAAATAGAATTTAAATGCGAAACCAATGTCCATTTAAAAAGAGATCACAAAACATCTTCAATCTCTTGAAAATGAGCTTGTGTATTATTTCCCTCAATTGACTAAGGAAGAAACTTTACTAGTACGATATTCATTTTTTGATTCCATTGATATATCCAGTATTCCTGATGATGTGAAAAATGAATTCTTGGACTTTCTGCGGCTCGCCACTTATTAGCCGAAAATCGGCTAACTCAGTTCAGGTGTGCTATGTATCACTCATATCAAAAAGTCACAATGATTGTGTTTAGAATTCTACTTCCCTTTGCTTCAACATATCTATGAGAGTGGATTTTCAACACTTCTGCAATTGAAAAGCAAAGCAAGAAACCGACTCAATGTTAATGCCGAAATGATGTTGGCATTAACACAAACGCAACCAGGTATTTTAAAGCTAGTCAATGAGTTACAATATCAACAGTCTCATTAAGATTTGGTGATTGAATAAATGTTTTGTTATTAATAATAAATTATTAGTAGAATTAATTGTTATTGTATTTTATATATAGTGGGATCGCCAACATTTGTTTGGTTCAAAAATGTGGTCGCGATACCAAAAAGGTTGGGAAACCCTGGTCTAAATGATGAATTGTTTTAATAATTCGATGTTATTGAATTTATTTCAGTAAATTCACATTTTAATAATGTTGTACAATGAAGAATGCATTTTTATCATTGATTGCTAAGATGGAATCAGTTATATTAAAAACCTTTATCAAATATTTCTTTTTAATAATAATAATAATTTTAAAATTTTGTAAATTCTATGATACTTGTTCACTTTTTTAACTTGTGACCGATAAAAAACCGATAAACTGATGAAAAATTCTGAAATATTTATGATTAATCATTTCAAGTCGTTACAGAAAGAAATAGCAGGTAACAACTTTAATCAGATATAGATAGCAATTTTATTTATCGATAACAGTGGAAAATCAAAAAACTACGTTATTCTTTATACATTTGTGGGAGAGGCAGCGTGTAGTTCAATAGTTTCATCCATTGTAGATTGACTGTGCTGATTCTAAAATAACTAAGTTCAGATATCACCTTTATCAATTAAAATCGCACCATAATTGAGGATGCATTATATTTATCCGGTAGATTAATGGGAACCATTGAAGAACTGATAACATTTCCATGAACCGTCGTGTCGTCAACTTTCATGCCAAAAGCTTCTTGGTTGGGAGAAGATATGTTAACAATTTGATCTTTGCAGTACATAACAACAGCTTCTGCTGCAATCATCGAAGGATTTATCTGTGGCCTGTTTTCAACAGACTCCACAGATTCTTCAATCTTTATATCCGAGCTCGACTTTTTAACAATCTCTTCTACGTCTTTAAAGATTTCAGTATCCCTCGATGAATTTGTCAATTGGTCAATATTCTTTGTGACTATAGGAAAAGATGTTGGAACATTTGTTGTAGGAAAACCGATTTTGGAAAAGATATTAGAATCAGGATATTTTTGAGTCGTTGCTTCAGACTTAACAATGAATGGAGCCTGTTCCATTTTCTGATTTGTAGACGCTGCTTGCTCATGCTCATAAGAATCTAATTCCCTGGCCTGATTTGTGGTTTCTGCTGTACTGTCCGACTTGACGGACCGTGATGGACTACATCTTCCTAGACAAAAATCCTGCTGACCAGAAGAATTATACTGAAATATAAAAAATAAATATTTTAATATTGTTATATTAGGTGGGGAAAATGTTTTTTCGTATGTTATAAAAAAACCCTGAAAATGAATTTTTAAAAGTAGAATAAACTAATATTGTGCTACTCATACTGATATTGCATCTCATTAAAATTATAAAATGTTCTTGCAGCTTGCTAGCATTCTTGTATCATTGTAAAAATTTTTTAAAGAGTACCGAATTTCTTTATACCACATCTTTAGTACTTACTTAAGAAATGTGAAAATTTAAAAACGTACCAACTTCAAAAAATGTGTACTTCACAATACTAAGATATTAACAAAAATCTTTATTTTTACATTTTAACATATAACATTAACATTTGAGTACATATAATATATTTTTTTGAAAATAAAAAGTATTTTCTTCCCTTGATAAATAAAGTCAATTGAGTCAATAAGGTCTCAATATTAAGTTTAGATTTAAATAAATAATCTTTCAATTTTTATAAAAATGAAGTCCTTAAAAATTCTACTTGAAAATATTTATTTTTGTTATGATCTCACTTATTTCTTGAATTTTATATTTCTATCTCGTAAATACTAAATTTCTTGTATTCCAAAATTACTATTTTCCTCTTAGTTTTACTTTAAAGCACGCCCTGAAAACTGTTGAAAAATTGCAGCTCCAAAAGCTTACTGAAATATCAACAGATTATTTTGTCTCACAGGTCTAATGAACTATGATTATTGTCTACAAATTTTCTAAGAAATGCATTTCTTTATAAACTAGCCTCTTCACTGTCTCTCCAAAGAGACAGACTAAATTTAAACGCTCTTGAATTAGACCTTAACAACACTTGGCGGTACAAATCTTTGAAGACCAACATTGTTAAATTGTCCTCAAATGTAAAACTAAACTGAAAAACATGAATTAATTCCGATGATTATGTCTATTTGTGTTGAAAGTAAGGAACATTCTAATTCTAATTCTAATTTTAATTATTATTATTATTATTATTATTATTATTATTATTATTATTATTATTATTATTATTATTATGGTATTTTAAAATTAGTATTTATAATCATTTTCTAAAGATTAATCTTTATACAAAGATAAATAATTTTTTATCTAAATTTTTTATCATAATTAATAACTAATTAAGTTTTTTTATTAATTTATTTTTTAAAAGTGTAAATAATTAATGATCTTTCTCCTAGTTTAATTTAAAATGATAAATATTCTTTTTATAAGAATGCATTTAAAAAGTTAATTTCCGAAATCTCAGAATAGAATCTTAAAATACTTCACATAGAATAAAAACAAATCAACACTTAAAAAGTCTGTACAAAAAGATCTTTATATAAATAATACATTATAAAATGATCTTTATTCATATGTAAAAATAACACTTTAAACTATAAATTAATTAATTACAAAATTATCATGTATATTGATAAATTAGTTTATAAAAAATAATAATTTAATTTAATAATATATTAAATTATATATTTACATTGATTAATAAATTATAAATTGTAAAAATACTAACATATAAATAAATATTATAAGGATAGTCAAACGATTTTGAGAACTGGGGATGAAAAAATGTAAATTACAAAAATATCATGTAATCGTAAAATATCTGATTTTTGTTGAAGAAAAACTATCAAATTAAAAATAGTTCAACCGTTGAAATAATCATTTTAGGTTAACGATGACACACGACATAAAAATGTTCAATTAATATTTTTAAGATCTTACTAGCTTATCGCTAGTTAAAGGAATACAATTGTAAACAGATGCTAATAATTTTTCATTAAAAGTAATCCTTAAAAAACAGTATTTTTATAAAATCATCCAATACTATCAAAAGTCATTTTTAATTAATAGAATTTAAATGAATAAATAAATAATCAAGGAGTCATATTGATGTGATAAAGAAAAAAATTTTTTAACCTCAACTGAATTTGATAGAGCAGCATGATTGTTATAAGCATTTTTCATCACACTGACATATTGGATTTGATAGGAATAGTAATCCAGTTCTTGTCGCATTACTCCACTCAAAACAAATTCTTCGTGATGCACAGCTTTATTACCGGTCTTGGTTCTGGTAAGATAATTTGCAAGATGACTATCATCTTCATGACAAATAATCAAATGTTTTGGTTCAGGCATAAGAGCCATTTTCTGGATAGGTCTCTTCTCTCGAATTGTGCCACCACACGCACGTATCAAATCAATACAAACCTGACGATGCTTTGCGCGTGGGGACAAAAAGAACTCCAAAGAGTCGAATAGCGGCTTCATTTGATTTATTAATCTGCTTTGAGCTCTTGCTAAGGATTCTTGAAGCGAAAATCCATATTGTAACTCACCTTCTTTATCTTTAAGTCTCCAAAGTTTCTCATCTGTCAAAACCAATACATTTCAACATTAGTTTTAAATTTTCTTTATTAAGTTTTAAATTGATGTCAGACTTTTATATATGTAAATCAAAGACAAAAATTAAAAAGTTTCAAAAATATTATGTTGAAATTTTATGATTTTTATTTTGCAAAATTTGACTAAAATCGATTTAAATTTAAATATTAGTTTTCAATATATACAGTAAGTACCCATACTAAAGGTGACTAGTGATAAATATGAAAGATGACAGTGGTAACTCTTAATGATTAATTTCATTTTATGTGCTCAATATCTGGTTATTATTAAAAATTTCAAGGTTGTCTTGTTCCTTTCTTATATATCTAATGACAGTATTTATTTTAGATTTTAACAATTAAATGTAAAATAATTAGGTTGTGTCAATGTAATATTTCTGGTGATTTAAAAGCTAATTTTAGATCCATTGAATCGACAGAATGTATTCGACAGTGGTATTCAAGATTGCAGAATGGAGAAAACTGTTCACAAAGATTTTTGTCACATACTGTTCAGTGTTTAAAATTCATGTAAAGGATCAAGGTAAATATATATCTACCAAACTCAATAAATAAATCACTAATATTCTCAGAATACATTTATAACAACAGAAAAACTGCAGGCGTTTTGTTCCTCACTTGCTGACAAGTGATCAAAAAGAACTTTGATTGGTCTATTGTCTTGACATAAAAATTAAGACAAAAACTCATTGGAAGCCATAGAGCTACTGACAAACCACCAAACCAAAAGATGAATATCTTCTGATGATCAAACATATACAAAGTAAAGTTTGACTTTGTCAGAAAAGAAATTACGGTGCCAACTACTTATTCACCAAATTTGAATATTCAAGACTACGAATGGAAACCGCATCAATATTATTTAGGAAGTCCAAAAGACAGTAAGAGAGATTTTGAGATATCTAAAGAGAATTATCATTGCTTTTAAAAATATTTAATTTCTTTTTAAGCTATATTAAATTTTAAGGATTATATTTTGAATAAGTTTCCAAATTTTACAAGTTGTCCTTTTTTCACATCAACCATGTTTTCCGTGGAATGTAAAATCAATTAATTAAAGAAAATTAAGATTGATAATAATGATATTAATAAATATTAAATAATCATTGGCTGATTTAATTCTTTCGTTTTTCATCTAAACTGGCTATCAAATAATAAAAAAATTATAAACTATTGAATATTTTCCATTATTATTCAAAAACATCCATAGAAACACAATAATGAAAAAATATTTTATAAAAATAATTACCAATAAATTGTTGTCTATATACACAAGCTTGTATCCATTTTATAGTAACTATTTGACAACCACGTAATATGCCAAAATAAAATTTTGGAGTTCGCACAATACTTTTTGCAACTAAGTGGGTAAACGAATTCATATCTTCCGTCACTTCACCACCCAGACTGACTACAAGGTCTGTCAACTTGTCTCTTTGCTCTGGTAATAAACCAGTAAATGCTACCACTATATGTGGATGAACTTTGAACTGTTGAAGAAATTCATCTACATTTTCATTAGTTTCTTCTTGTTTTATGTCAGGTCTAAGACCATTTTCCAATTTTGGATGAAATTTTATTTTCGAGTATTTATTAGGTGTTATATCTGCTAATTTTCGATCTTCTTCACTTAAAGAAGGCAGATCCCATCTGAAAGTATAACATCTTGTTTATTTTGTTAACTATAAGATATTAAGGAATAAAGCAAAAAAGCTTTATAAAGCTCTACATCATATGTTTTAAATGAATTCTAAATCATTCTGAAATATTCTTTCACACAAAAAAATATTACATAAATTCCATAATAATAATAAATCTTTAATTAATTTTTCAATAATAATTATTAAAATATAGACTTATCTTACTATTTTTCACAAATCAAAAAATAATTAAACCGTCATCTTAATTATTCAAATCTAAAATTTGCCATTGACAAAAATAAATCAAATGTTAAATTATTGGATTGAGTAAAGTTTTTTTCGCATTTCTAAGGAAAATTCAGTCGATTTTTTATTATTATAATAAAATTTTTAACAATATATGCACAATTTAAATCAACGACTTTTCACCATCTGTAAGGTAATTTAGAAATCCTATCCTTCCAGAATTTCCAAGTGCATAAGGTAATCCTTTTTTCTATAAAAAAGAATTCTGTAAAGATTGGAACAAATTAAAATCTGGCGAAAAAACTGGTTAGGACATAACATCCCAACCAAATTGCAATAACTTTTATCTGGTTTCTAAAGAAACATGTGGTGTCGAGTTATCTTGTTGAAAGATAACACCATATTTATAGATGAATACCGGTCGATTTTCTTCGATTGCTGCCTTCAAATAATTGAGCTGGATATTATTTTTTCATTTGATTTAATCAACTCGTTTATAAATCACACTAAATACACAAAAATGCTTTTTTGAGTGAAAATCAAGCGAGCTTACCACGTTTTCCTTAAGATCTTTTGATCTCAATATTATTATATAAAATCTATTTTTCTCCATCCGTAATAATTCTTTTGAGAAATGGAAATTCCTGATGTCGCTTTAGCAATTAATTTCAAATTAATATTCAATTGATTTTTTTTTCATTTAAATAATGTAGCACTCAAATATCATAACGAAATACATAACCCATTTTGAGATACATTGATAATCCCCGCGTTGTATAATACAGGGTGTTTCATAAGTAACTGACATTTTTTAAATGAATGATTTATTATTAAATTTTTAATTCTTGGAATC
>JBBMKC010004509.1:0-19361 GCA_037834085.1 Bipalium vagum | reverse complement strand
TTACAATAATGATAATAGTAATATTGATATTCATATTGATATTAATATTAATAATATAATATTAATAATAGTAATAATAATAATAATGTTATTAATAATATTAACAACAATAATAATAATATAATTTTTACCCAGTTTACATGAATAAAATATTTGCTTGATGTATTTTCTTTTCTTTCATTTTTAATTAAATATCTACTGAATTACAATTCATGTTATAAAGGATACATAAAAGCAATAATCTATTCATCCAAATGATTAAAAGAAAATAAAGAAAACCCAGAACTAAATTGTAATCATAAAATCCGGTGAGAAATTAACATTAAAACAACCTCTTTTTAATCCCAAAATTATTGTTATATTTTTCACACAAAGATCTCAAGCGTCTGTGATCATATATTGAAACTGTGATGTACAAACGAAACCAGTGATCCAATGAAACAATTTATAATTCATTAATTATATCGAAAATAATAATCATAATAATACGGAGGAAATTTTAGCATACAGACTGAAATTGTAAAAATAAAAAATAAATAAATAATAATATTATTATTAATATATCTTGCTAAATATTATTTAATTATGAATCAGAAACAGAAAATAATAAAACCTAATCAAACATGACAAAGAAGCAAAAAAATTATTGCTCAGCTTCATTTCGATAATAGACAGGTTGGTTCGACAATGAACAAAAAGACATGATTTACATGGGAGAGCAGAAAGTAAATCAAGCAAAACTGTCATTGGTCTATTCCATATTGATAAATAAGAAAGCTTGATTATATATTTTTTAATTTTAATTTTTAAATATGAAATTTCAGTAAGTATTTTTCTTTTCTTGTGATTTTGCAAACTTTTCCCAAATTTGTTTCACTGGATTTCCGTTTTGTTTATAACGATTAGTGATAATTTCTCGTTGCCAATGTAAACAGGTGGTCGGTTCAAAATTCAATGGAAATGGTAATTTTAGAAACTTTATAGATTACTGCATCAGAGATCATGAAAATTGTATTGTTGCATAGTCTATTTAGTTATTTAAAATAGTTTTAATCGTCTTTTTGTTGAAAATTATTTCTGACCAAAAAAATTGATTTTTTTTATTTTATTTATTTTTAATATTAAATTTTTGCTTTGAGTATGTTTTTCTTAAAAATTATTTTTGAAGATTTTTTCTATATTTATTAAAATAAATTTACTATATATATTTGAATTGAAAATATGATGTTTATTTGTATTTATTTTATTTTATTTTTTTATATTATTTTTTTTAAATAATAAAATATTTTTCAAAAATAGCACGTGAATAAATGATATTGTGGAAACCAGTAATTTTAATTTCATTAATCAATTTGAATATTAATTTAATGAAAACAAGTCATTTTGTTTTGAGAAATGCAGATTTTAATAGATTGATTAAAACAAATAAATTTCTTACTGCTACTAACAGTAATGAATAATATTAAATTTACAAGTTATAAATTTACTTTTTTCTTCGATTTTTTTTTTTTAATTTGTTTTGCAGATTTCAATACAAGAAGACTCACTTTTAATTTTACTATTTAAAGCTGATTTATTCATTCTTCTAGAAAATAGATTATTACAAAATCAAACGGTTTTTATAAAATAAATTTAACTTTTCAATGAAAATTATTTTTTTATAATTTTTAAGAATCTTAATTTTTAATGTGAAATCAAGTGTGAAAAGATTCAATAGATCAAAATTTTCATTGTTATTATCATCAAATATTGGAAAAATAATAAATTAATTATAAATGTTGTAACAGTATAGAAATAAATCAAATTAGAAACAAAATATAATAATTTTCACATATATTTTTCTTTGAAATGTTACTTTGAAATTTGTCTAAATAAAATCTTTTTTAAATGTGAATAATAAAAATATAAATAATAATTTATTAAAAATATTAAATAATAATAATATTATTAAATAATAATAATAATTAATAATATTAATATTAATATGTACTAATATTAATATTAATATATACTAATATTAATATTAATATATACTAGTATTAATATTAATAATATACTTATTTTACTTTATTAATAATATTTAATTGATACTTTTCAGAATAATAATACTTAGCTGGGAAGGTATTGCTGTTGCATATATTATAAGGAGCTTAATAATGAGCTAAATCGCAATCAGTTTTAAATTTCATATTTTAGTAATAATTATTAATAAAAGCAGGAAATAAGAAAAAATCTTTTTTTTCATTTTGAATACTTTGATTTAAAGAAAACCATTTGAAGCAACCTTTGAAGAACGACACGACGAATTGGATATGTTATTCTTGATTACTGATCCACAGTCCTACAAATGCCTCAATGGTGGGTCGGGTCGGTTCTTCGTTGAAAATTATTATTAATTCATTGGTCTTGTTTGTATTAGCCAGAGAGCTTCCGAAGTCGACATTACACAATTGTGATGGAGTCAGATTTTATAGCCTGTTTTTATCACTGATCTAATATTTTTAAATCTCCTAAATTAACCAAATATCTTTTATTGGTTTTGAAATATATTAGGTGAAAAATAAATATTTTATTAATCTCTTTATAGATATAAAACTTGAAATTTATTGCTATATCAGAATATTGTTAAACGATATATAATATAGAAAAAATTATAATAATTTTTAAAAATAATCCTAAATCCTTTGTAATCTGAATTTTATGAATTTTTTCATCTATTTTTTTAAATTATGAGGACATTTTATTTCTAGCAATTAAAACAATTAAAGGTACTCAATAATGAATTCATTAAAATATATTCTGTTTTTTTTTAATTCGTTTTTAACAGTATATTCAACAGGGATAATATAATAATAACGTACTCAATAATAATTTAATACTTTATTCGGCCTATGAAATAAAATAAAAATACATAATATTAAAAATCGAATATTTTTTTCAAGTTTAAGATTAAATTTTGTTAAATTTTTAAAACATTAGTGTATTTAAACCAATTTAATAATTCTATTAGTAATTTTATTAATAATTTTAATACGTAAGATATTTTTATTATATATTTTGAATCACTCGAAATCTGTTCACCTAGTTTAAACAATGACGATAAATACTAATTGCCTGGTTCTTACATATTAGAAACTTGTCAAAATGTATATTTATTATATTTTACATCTAAAACTGATTTAATATTACCAACAAAATTAAATTTCTATAAAAATATAAATTAATAAATATAATTAATAAATATTTAATTTACAATAATTAATAGGACACCTTCGAATATTAATATAGCTAGTGAAAGACATAACAGAAAACGGTATTGCACAAAACTTTTAATACTATTGTAAATTATTGTTTTTTTTAATGCATTTTATGTTTATAAAATTGAAAAACTATTTCATTTAAAATAATTAATTAAAACAAACAAATAAATATTTTTTTAATTTATTTTAATATGGATCTTTACAGTTTGGACTTTTATCTTTTGATATTAAAAAAAATAAAAATGAAACTGATGAATAAAAAAAATATATTTCACCTGTCTCAAAAACCTTTCTGATACCATAAAATTTTATAATAAGTGAGACAAAATAATTTTTAAGTGAAGGAAATGCATTCAAGTAAATGTTTACCATTTAGGTTAATTTAATTTTATGCAATTAGAACATTAAAGACTTGTTTAACTATTTCAATTAATTGCACACTTATCACGTTTAAGGACTGTTTGTTAGGGTTGACATTTGATTTAACTTTCGCATTAGCTGTTAATAATAAACTAATAATATATTTAGCTAAATCTAATACAGATAAATTCGTTTTAGTCTCGTTTTGTTTTAATGGAACAATTATTATTATTTTAAAGGTGAAATAAAATATTTTTTCTAAATATCTTATTTAACTAAAATGGGGCCAAACCGAATTTCAATCCATTAATATTGTTTAATCAATGATATCAAGTATAGTGTTTGTTGAAATTTATTTCAGTTCCATTTTCTTCTAATGAGTTTATACAAGGTTGTTACTAATGGTTATTTAACTGTAAATTTTATTAAACAGTAAATTAGAAAATATAAGAATTAGTGAAAATAACTAAAAACCATAAAGATTTATTGCTATTCAACTAAAATATAACTATTGATTATAAAGATCTGTATAAGATTTTATATCAGATATGGATTAAATCTATATACTAAAACAAACAAGGGTACACGTCAATGTGATTGTACTACAGTATTAAAAATGAGCAAATTATGTAACTCAAAAATATTTCCAGTAACCATTGTTGCTCTACTCAAATAACATGCGATTCCGGAGATGGTCTTCTGTTGGTTTATTGTCAGACATTTTTTCAGTAAGAGATCTAGAAAAATGATTTCCGATACTAATCAACTATAATATATGTCATTTAATTTAAGATAAAAAAATGTTCAAATACTCAAATATTTTTTCACCGCTCGGGTGGCATTTTCTCATTTCAGGAAATAAAATTTAAGAATGTACGTAATTTCTTCCTTTCTTTGAATTTTTTGCGACATTTATTTAGTTTATTAAAATATTTGATATTAAAGATTATTAATATATCGATAAATTAAAATTTTAATTGATTTTATATTAGAATAATATTATTAAATAATAATATTGCATTTAGAACTTACTAATCGCTTGCAACTCAATTTAGAATAATCCATTAAAAAAACGGTGAGAACTTTTTAAATCACCCAATATTTTTGAGTCACTTTTTCTATCTTTAAGCAGAAATAAAAATGCAGATTTCTTAATTGAATAGTGAGTGTCTTTCAGCAATGATAAATATTCTTTCAATGACTGGAAAGAATGAATTCAAGATTTGTCTCAAAATCTTTTCACGTGCAGAAGCTATTTCATATCAAGCATATCGGGTACTTGAAGAAAGTCTATTCCTTACTGATTCCTCACCAATTTAAGGAAAGTCACATTAGGAAACGCTTTGAAATCTGAAATTTGCTCATCAAACGCAACTAAATAGTCTATTTTGAAACAATTGGAAAAAAACCATAAAAGTTGATTGGTTTCAATAATGTTCATTGGAAAAGATTATTGTGCAAGGAAGCAATATAGACTTTGTCCAAATGCTGATAATCATCAAAAGAAAGTTATGAAATCTATTTAGTGAGATTATCAAGGGATTCTGTTTTTCTTATCAACAGATAAAGGATTAATTCTGATATTTACATTGATCAGTTGACAAAATTGAATACTGAAATCCAATTAAAATGCAATTAAATTAGTAAACCAAAAACACATTGTTTTTCATCATGATAATGCAAAACCAATTATTGAACCTATGTTGGAACGTATTTGCCACATCTTCCCTATGGTCTAGACCTTGTACTTTCAGATTATCATTTGTTTTGTTCTATACAAAACATGTTGAGTTTTTAAACTTTTAATGATAATGATCTCAAATCTGACTTACAGTTTGTTTCTATGAACGAGGATTTTTATGATTTCTGGGAAATAGCAATAGTTTCTTGATAATAAGGCAAATTCATAATTTAAGATTGTTTCATATAGTTTCATATTTCTTTTGTTTGTTCAAAAAATGCGAGATTACTGTCTTACAATACACAGTAAATGTTTGAATTAATGAAATCAGTTGGAGAGAAATTGAGCGAGTACGGTGGATGTGGCAGAATTTCATAATTTTTCAATTTATGCGTGGTTTGCTTTGCTATGTTCTTTATTTTAAGACCAAAACAGTTTAATACTTTAAATGCTACATAATATTAAATGATCTTTAAATAAGTTATTTGAATTATTTACAATTTTGATGTATATATAAATAAACACGTGCAAAACTTTCTGAACAACCTAATATAATAAAATGCACAACGAAATAATGAAATAAGTGAAAAAGAATAATAATGAAAAAACTTGACAAACTACGGAGACCTAGGAAATGGAAAAATCTGAAGTTGTTTTAGTTCAAATTTCTTTGGTTAACCTACTATAGCATTGCACAAGTTTTACTGCTCCATGGAAGTATATTTTCAAAGAAATCACACAATGAATTCTTTGTAGTGATTTTTTTTTCCTTCATTGACAAATAGGACCTTAGTTTTGTTTATAAATTATTACCAGGCTAACCCAATATATCAGAAGGTTTTGAGGTTTTCACTTTTCATATCTATGAGGGTTTAGGAGACCTCAGAGAAAAATAAACTCTGTTCTGAAAAAGTAGAACTTCTTTACTTTTCTTTTTAAGATATTTGACATTAAGACCTTCAGGTTTTCTCAGCTTTTAAGATGGGTTTTCGTGCTTTTGAAAACACTACAAACTAGTAAAATGGATATGTTTGTTCTATCATCATTATTCTCTACTGTCGAAAAAATTTCAATTTTAATCAATCAGAGAAAAACTTTTGGTTTTGGAACTAGACTGGAATCATAAATTTAATTTTAATATAGATTGTGAAACAAATATCGGTTGAGATACAGATATTACTATAAAGACATTTTTTAAAGAACTCCAATTATTTTATAATTGTTTAGTTTAAATAGTTTATATTTTACTATTTATTTAAAGATGTCAGTCACAGACAACGAATAGTTAAAAATTCACATTAATATTCGGTTTCTAGACCCACATCCCACAGAACTAAATGTTGTTATGGAGTTTCAATTCTTAACAAACTGATAAATAGTGAGTCTTATATCCTTCAAATTGGTGTACTTTCAATATATAAACTGGCTTTCATAATTGCAAAATTCAGTATGTTTTTTAATGTTATAAAAATATAATTATTTATTTGTTATTATTGAATATGGCAGGCAATATAATTTGACAGATAGAAACACATAAAATCGACCATGGTATTTGAATCTCTCTTAATGGAATACATTCTGTAATCGCTTTAGAAATGGAATAACCTGGACCAATAAATGCGTTTTGTACGATAAAATTAAGTGAAAGTGATCATATTGTGGTCCAGGTAAGTCACCAAAAGCAGCTGCAAAACTAGATTGGAATTCTAAGAAAGTGATATTATGTATTTTGTGGGATTGGAAGGACATCATTTATTACAAACTGTTTCAAATGATCAAACCAACAAAGCTGCAAAGTATTGTGCTCAGCCTGAAAAATTGAAAAATAAGGTACTTAAAAAAAAATCAGAATTGGTGAAAAGTAAGAATGTAGTCTTTCACGTGAAAAATGCTAAACCACATATTGCTTTCATGAAAAAACTCATACTGAAGGACTTCAGTTGGAAATTAATGCAGCAACCACTGTACCCACTCTGTGTAGCTACATCGGACTACTACATATTCAGATCACTTTAAAATCATTTGAACACAATAATTTCATTTAATGGAAGATTTCAAGTTGTTAGATTCATGGAAAAGTATTTTTGCTTTTCATATACTAACTTAAAAGAAAAAATATTTTAAAATATCGACTAATATTTTTATATTTATTGATAAATAATAATAGGACAGGTAAGCCTCTATTAAATTAAAACTTAATTTTATTATTTTATGTTAGTTTTAATAATATAAAACGCTATTTAACAGACAATGACAACAGCGAAAATTAGAACTTTCTTACTTTATGCTTATAAGTTAAAGAAAAATGCATCAGAGACTGCGCGAAATATTTGTCCAGCATGAGGTAAGGATTCAGTTACTAAACGAAATGCTCAGCGTTGGTTCAACTGAAAATTGAAGCAAAACTATTCTGCATTGATGAATCGCGTCAGTCCCTTAGGTTTGCATGATAACGCTGGGCCACACGATGCTAAATTAACTCGCACGAAACATTATCTAACCCACTTTATTCCCCAAATATATTTCCCACAGATTATCATCTATTCCTGTCACTTGACAATTTCCTAAGAAAATAAGCAGTTCAAAAATCAGGATGATGTTCAACATACCTTCGCTTCTTTTAATGAATCTCGTGACCTGGGCTTTTTCAGAAACGGTTTAAAGAAACCCATAGAACGTTGCAAAGTGTTGTAGACGCCAAAAGGTGCATATTTTGATTAATAAAACATTTTTATAGTGACTTATCGACTTTTCATTTTTAAGATGAATAAACAACAATACTTTTCCCTCAACCTAATATTTTTATAAGAAACTTTTTAAATTTTATAAAAATTAGTTGGACAAATATTATTAAATAAATAATTATTAATTTTGAATAAATAATTTACTTATTGATTAATAAAATATTTATTTATTTTCAATAATATTAAATAGGTTGTTTAAATATGAATGTCGGTTTTTATAAATCTACTTTATTTAACATTATTTAAAAATGTTGTTGTTTGAAATAAATATATCATTTAAAGTCTTCAGTCTAAGTTATATTTCTGTAAGCATTTCATCATAAATTAATTTTTTAAAATTTTATTATGAGAATTTTAAGAAAACATTGAAAATGATAAATTACGTGCAATTTTTCTGAGTTTAAACTTGGTCACAAAGCAGCGAAAGGAAGTCGAAATATTTTTTTTAATTATAATATAATATATTTATTTTATATATTAGTTTAATTTTGAATTGCATATTTCTAAGTAAAAATTTTGGTTTTATCCACATGTATTAATCTGAATAGTTGTTATATTATTCCTTTTTTAATATTAATTGATTTGAAAAATTGTGAAAAATAGATGAAGATATTCGCTTTATTTCATCAATTGAAAGAATGATGAAAATTGCAATTTCTTCTTTATTATTTATTAATTATTATTTGATCTGTATCAGATTTTACTGACAACAAAAGATCATAATAATAAAAATTTATTATTTTCTAAAAATTAATATTATGAATTTTTATATTTGACAATAATTGAGAGAATCTTTTCTTTAACAGCTTCTGTTACTTACCAGAATACTCTCAATATGAATATGAAGATTTCGGCTTATTTCTAGATAACTGTAGATATTAAGAAAATGAAACCTTTCTTTTATCATAGTTTATATAATTAACAGATAAATAAGTAAAATTATTCCCAAGAATTTACAATTAGCTTGTGTTTCTTGTGTAAGACTTTGAAATAAAATTTTTCAGTATTGCCTTGTTTTATAGAGGGAGATAAAAAACACTCACTCACAGGGTACACTATGTGTAGTATACAAAAAACAATCGACGTCTGAGAACAATACACAAGTAATTAAATGTCCATGACCATCCAGGCTTTAATTTGGAACTCTCAATCAATCTGACGACTGATTTCAACAAATATATATAATATTTAATTCCTATCATATTCAAATATAAACAAAAATAAAAATGCATAATATATATAAATATAAATATAAAAAATATATATATAAAGAGAATTTCTTTTATTTTCAAGCCTCATTTTTCGATTTCAATAATCTAAAGTCCACAGCATTTTTTTCCATAAATAATTCTTATTTTCCTTTTTTACCACTTTAATTGTTTTTTCTAGAAAATATGTACGTAAATTAGATTTTGATATTTTTTATAAATATTTTAATTATTGCTTAACAAAGGGATTTTATTTTCCATTAAAATAATAAAATAAATATCGTTTTTTATTCAATATTTAAAAGGAATTTTATTAGAGAAAAATGTATAGGAAAATTATTCAATGCTGTATTTCATAAATTACATAGACTACCGTAATCTAATATTTAAGACAATTTCACATATTTTAACTTTAGCAACAGAAATCTAATTGTAATATTACAGAAATTATTTTACCTCATCTAGCTAACACGAATTACTTTTATATATATATATTATTTTTATAATCATCATTGTTATTACTTTATATATTTCTATTATTATTATTAATATTGTTCCCTGTATTATTTTATTACTATTATTATTTTTGTTGTTTTTGCTATTGATAATTTTTCACTTGTAATAAAACATAATCGTTATCTCATTTCTTTGTTAAAATATTATTTTATTATTCAGAATTATTTATTATAATTGATTATTCCATTACAATATTGATTTTAAAATATTAAAAATTTATAAAATTACCAACTTGAATAGTTAAATAAAATAACAAAAAATTTTTAATATTTTATAAAGCTGTAATAGGTAAATAAAATAATAATAATATATTATTATTATTATTATTATTATTATATTTTAAAATGATTTTTAAAGTACCGTAAAAAAATTAAATTTTAAATGAAAAGTGAAAAATAATAAAATTAATGAAAATTGCAAAATTATTTGAAATATTATGTCAATTTAATTCCTGTTCCTTTGTCGTGATCATTAATATTAATGAATCGATTTTGTTTTAAAGTTATATCATAAATATGTTGTAAAATATTAAATAATTTGTAAATGTACATTTGGTTTGTTTTTCTTTTAAATAATGAATATTTTTTTCCATTATATTATTTTGTAAAAGACGATTTTTCTAAAAAGTTCTTTTGGTTTGAAGAAAGGAACAAAAAGAAAAGTATGTGAATAAAGTTTTACTTTAGGATTTTTTTACCCAATTTCTTTAGTTTTAAACTTATTTATTTATTTCCATCGTGTGGTTCACGACTCTTAACATCTTCAAACTTGGGTGAGATTTTCACTTATTATCAATATAGTGATGATAATATTGAGATTTTGTCATTTTTCAACAAAAAATGTTTAGGATTTTTCATATTTTTATACCACCCATGGCTTATGGTTGACTCGAAAAGCTGTATATAATTTCTTTTTTCCCAATAGAATGAAGATGTTTTTGGTGATGAATTTGAAGAATCAATTAATTGACTAATTGATTGCAATGGACTGGATTTAACATTTTTTTTCAAGATATTTTCATCATACAAGGATACCCTTTTGCAATCAAGTTAACGTTGGAGATTTGTGTCACCAGATTTGAACTTTGCACCTGGATATTCAACTTCTACAATAAAATGGTTGGCTACTGACACGAAAAAAAATTTTTCCAATAATGTCATAAAATTACTAAAATCTCATTTTTTATGGTGTTGCTTAGTGCTAAAAATAGGTCATTAAAACAAATTTATACAAAAAATTCTCACTACTATATTTAGAGTACTAAGTGAATTTTAAAATAGTAATAAAGTATTTTATATCTCTTCATATACAAAAAAATGTATCATTAATTTTTTATAACTAAAAACGTTTTATGGGACAATATAATAATAAGCACAAATAAAGTAGCTTTCGTATTTAATATAAAATTTCATTGCTTCTAAATTTGATTTATACGACTAATTTGCATTGATATTATAACTAAATAATAATTATTGTGCCACTAGCAGCTTAAACAAAAACTTATTTAAAAATTAAAACACCAATGTCCACAACACTGCAAGCTAACATGGTGAAAGTGATGAAAGAAATCTATTGGCCATTTCTGATTAGAAGAGGAAAGCCAGAAATCAATATAAAGAATGGTAAGTTTAAAACCTAATTGATTGCTTCTGTTTTCTTAACGTATGTGATAAAAGATGTGATAATTTATTAAAATAAAATATTTAAGTAATTAAAATTTAAAGTATTTAATATTATTTCTGTCTTGAAGAACTGATAAAAGGTTCGAAAATTGTTTCATAAAATAAATAATACTATTAGCAAATAAAATATTAGACTCATACAACATTAACAGCTAATTTTGTATGTTAATTTAGACGTCATGAATGTAATCATCTATCGATACATATGACAAAGTTTAAAAAATAAATAATAATAATAATAAAGAATAAATAATGATGTCATAGTTACAACACCCAACTCCCTAGAAACTAAACTACATTTTTATTTTAATCATCCTATTTTACATAAGGAGACATTAAAATCAGGCCTTTTTATCAATTAATCAATATCTGTACACTTCAAAAAGGGCAAGATAAAGAAAAAAATTATCAATTATATTTCCCAATTAATCATTACCCGTAGAAAATTTTTTTTATAAATTTTGGGCAAACCTCAAATTTCTGGGAGAAGTAAATTATTAATTTATTATTTATTAATGAAGCCAAAGAAATTGAACGGAAAATGGAATAGGTTTTTTGATAAATTCTTATTTTAAAGTTTGTATTCAATAATATTAATTAATTCAATTTTTTTTTAATATTTTTTACCAAAATTTAATATTACCAAAATTATTTTTTTTTTCAAACAAAATCTTCAGAGTGCTATCATGTTAAGTTTAGAGAATTGTTTTTCATTGAGAATAAGTATTGTGAATTTATAGAATAATCATCTTCCCTCTTCATTTCATTCCATCTTATGCTCCAAGAACGGGTTCAAAGTCATTTCATAAATCTTTACCTTGATTTGGTACTATTTATAATAAATTTCAGGAGTAGTGAAGCTTTATTGCGGATTTAGTAAATCCTGCTTTATATAAAAACTTATGTTGTTTAAATGCATAAATAATGACAATTAATAAATGTACTTGTTTAAAATTATATTTTATTTTTAGATATGCCTTACATATTATCAAAATCGGATAAAATTAGGCTGGTAGAGCTATTTTTTAAAACTGAGAGTTTCGCTGAAACTCAGAGAAAATTTTCAACCGAAAAAAAAATAAAACGAAAGAGTGACACGCCTTCAGTACAGCAAATGAGAAAAATTATTTTTAAATTCCAGCAAACTGGTTGCATTAATAAAGATCACAATGTGCAATCTCCTAGAGCTTCAGAGTAGATACGAAAGGATATTGATACTGTTTTACACCGGATGAAAGCAGAGGGAGCATCTAAGAGCATAACGAAACTGAGTTCTGCTTCAGGTTCCTCTATTGGATTAGTTCACACGTATCTCAGAGTGAGTTGAAATTATTTCCCTATAAAGTCACAATTTGACAATCTCTCTCAGACAAACATAAGGCACTTCGAATAAAAATATGATTTATGTACATATCATATTTGTAACTATTTTGGTAAAATACAACATATCTTGTAATTCAACTTAGTTTAAAAACATAAATACGCATTTTTTATCTTTATGAAAATGTAAAATTTTCATGAATTCATCACCTGTAGGAAGTTTGAACAATCTTTTATTTATGAACTTTTAACTTGAACACCCGGTATTTAATCAATTTTATGTATTTAAAAAATGATATTATTAGAGTTAGACAAAAGTCCTTATCATCAAGATTTAACAATTAAAGAAAATAGCTGTTTAGAAATAGTTTTAAACCCATCAGTATCAACAAATTTAAATAAAAATAAAAATTTAAGTTTTCCTTACTACAAACAATCAATGAATTAGATTTATCCGCGGTGTTATCACGATATTGTTATTAATTTTTCAAATTGAAATAGAAAATATAAAAGGAGATGAAAATATGACTTTACAT
This sequence comes from Bipalium vagum, assembly GCA_037834085.1. Taxonomy (NCBI): domain Eukaryota; kingdom Metazoa; phylum Platyhelminthes; order Tricladida; family Geoplanidae; genus Bipalium; species Bipalium vagum. Next base: position 6,054 of record JBBMKC010004509.1, on the reverse strand, counting down.
AATAATTTCTTTCCTTATTTCCAATGCATTTTTAAAATTAAGCTCAACAGAAGTAAAAGAAATATAAAAATTAGGAAATCAATTTCAATGTCTAATTGTGTTTAAATTAAGAGTGAAAATAAATAATGGAGAAATATTTGGAGTGGTACCTGATAAAATAAAAGAAGACGAGTGTAAAGATAATAAATGATTTAAACCAAGAAAACAATTATATTCAAAAATACGTGACAATTTTAATGAATATCTATTAAAGTTAATGTTCAGATTCTTGCAGTTTTTAAAGAAAAATATGCAAGGAGATTTAACACTTACACAAGGAATAGATATTGATGTTGAAATATTTTATAAGAAATAATGCTAAATTAAAATTAATTGATTTAAAATATTTATTTCAGAGTTAACCATAAATCTTGGAAGTGAGGTAAAATTATTAAAAAGAAAAGAAAATATTATAAATAAATTTAAATAGTTATTAAATAAACTTTTTATCAAGACAATGTGAAGAAAAACCTTCTAGAAGGTAAAACATGATATTTACATTTATTTAATGTTCTTAACAAACCAATTTATATTTTTTATTTTTTTCATTTTGATTTTAATAAAAATAATAGTTTGTTTTTTCAATTTTAAAAAAACTTAGAATACATAATAATAATAATAATAATAACAATTCATATTATTGTCGAGTATTTGCAGTTTTAGTTTATGTTCAACTTTATTTCTATACCCAATACAATGATTTAAAGACCAATTGAATTGATATTGCAGTTATTAAAATGATTTATCCATGTTAACAATACAAGATGACAATCTAAATCTAAATGAAATCACAGCCAAGAAGCCTCGCTGTTATTTAAATTGATATTTAAAGAATACAAATCTTATTGACTGAAGGATTAGTCTAAATAAGCCGTCTGAATTAAGAATCAATCTCCACAGTGTGGTAATACGAAAATTAGATTTTATTTGATCATTAAGATAGTGGCTACTTAGGTATGTATATATATAAATGTATTACATATTCTACTAAACAATTGTTTAAGAATACTTGTGAATAAGTTTATTATTAAATGTTCACAGCTATATCCCTGACAATGAAAATTGTTATCTTGATTTAGTTGATACAATAAAGAGTAATACTAATTTTTGCTTTTTTTTAGAAATTGACAGAATTTTTTTCCTAACATAATTTTCAGATTTATTAAATATATCACTATCAAATATGAACAAAAAGAGGTAGTTTTAATATACTAGTTGAATTAAAAGAATTCCCCAGGTTTGGATGTTTCCTCGAATTCAAGAAAACTTATAAGATCAAGCCAAATTTTAAAATCTTTTTGTTATTGATGATTATAAAACTTTACATTCAAAATGTAACCCATAAATGGTATACATATGGAAAATCATTAACTCATGAAAGTATAAATTCAAGACATTTTATAATTAATGTAAGCCAAGCAAAAATATCCACAAGTGGAAATTGTAATTTCTTTGAAAAATGAAATTAATATTGTCTTCGTTTCTAATAAGCATGACTGTCAAATTAATAATATTGTAAATAATATTGTAAATAATAATAATAATAAAATAATATTGTAAATATTATAATAATCAGAGCAATTATGATATGATATATTAATTAGAATAGAAAAATATATGGTTAAAAGAAAAAAATATGATGGAACTATTTTAATATTTTTAAGATGTCATCTTTTATGAGATTACTAAATAGATTAACGAAATCCTGTTTATATATTAATAATATATTTATGAAGAAATCTATAGAAGTGTTTTTATTTAAAATAAAAAAATAAGTATAGAAAGAGAGAAATCTGTGAACATATGAAATAATCAGTCAATAAACTTTATTTATTTCAAATGAAAGCTTTAGATAATAAAGTTCTAACTAATGAATATATATGATTGTCTAAAATAAATATAAATTAATTTTTTTAAAAAGTAATAAGAAAGTTAAAGAATGTTATTGAAAAAAATATGTTAAAAAGTAGAAAAATTAAAAATAATAATAAGGAAAAACTAAAAATGATTAAATTAAACTCTAGTACTTATTTATTCGGTAATAGCTCTAAACATAATAACCTCTTTTTTATTACTTTTGAATATTCGACGATGCCTCACGACAATTTCCTTATCTATTTTCTGTAAATTAGTTTTAATAAATTTTTGATTATCACTTTGGCCTGACACATTTAATATATCTTAGCCTTAAAATAATTCAGCTTCACCTCATGAGATGAAATCGAACTCATTATTAATATTAATAATTTTAACTTCTTTATCAATATAAATAAATACATTATTAAGAGATTTGAAATAATCTCTTCCTAGAGTATTTGTTTTAATGAGTTCTACCATTTATTTAGACAGTAATTATATAATTATAATTATATGTCTGTTTTTATAAACCTCTAAATAAATGTAATTTGTCTTAAAATAACGAGGACAGTTCTGAACAATATTAACTTATTAAATAAATTTAATTAACTTAATTACTTCAATTACTTATATTCAGACTTGATATCTCAATTAAGCATAATTAACTACTGTCAAATTTATCACTTTATTACAGTCTTTTATTGGCGTCCGTTTCCATTGAGTCCAATATAATGCGTTCCTTTTGTTTTAGAAAAGCTTTTAACAAGTTTTAGCAAGATATAACCTTAATTATTAGGTTGTTTCAAAGGTTTCCATGATTTTAATAGTTTAATTTTCTTTTATCAAAATAAATATTTTAATAGGTATTCTTAACAAATTGATATCATTGATTTTTAAAACTATCAAACTATATTTTTAGATTTTGTTTAAATAAACATCTGTAATAAACGAAGTGATTCTATAAAAAGAAATAATTGATTAACAGTATGTTTCTATAAGCGATTTATCTACGATGATTGAACCATAAAAAGACATCAAAACCTGGATACAACTATTAGCGAATTAGATTAGATCCGAATGAGTAATAATCTTTTACAAAATCATACAGCGGACCGCTTTTTGTTTCACATTGTTACTACAGATGAAAAATGGATCTATCTTATTAAACAAGGGAAAAATAAATATGACGTTACATGACCAACCTGCGACATCAAGTGTCCAAAATATCGATTTTTGAAAAAGTTGATTCATTTTGAGTCTAAACCACATGGTAGTGCTGTAAATCAAGAGCTCTACTTTAAACAGCTTGACAGAGTCAATGAAATTTTCAAAAAAAAATATCCAAGTATAATCTATAGAAAGTGACTGCTTTATCAGCCTGACAATGCGCCAGGATTAAGAACACGTTTAATTATTTTTAAAAACCCCTAAAATAAAGAGACAAAGCAAAATATATACTTACTCTGGATATATAATGGCAAAAAAATTAACCATTTTATGTTTCATGTTTATTCGTTCATAAGATTGATAATAATTCTTTACGAAAACATTTTTGTTCTGTTCAGAATAGAATTAATATTATTAATTATATATTTCTTAAATATACCCCATATAAATCAAACAGTTTTACATTGTTTTCTAAATTCAAAAATAATATTCCTAATTACACAGATGCAAATGAAAAATAAAATTATATTGATTTTCTCACCGGCTTAACGTAATTGATTCAAACAATTATTTAAAAAATTGTTAATAAATTCCTTTGTTCGCAGGTCTATTAGATTTTTATTCTTAATAACTTCTAATTCAATATTCGTAACAAGGATTTAATGATTCTTTTTTTAATTAATTAATTTTAAATATTTTTATTAAATGTCCCATAAAATATCGGATTCCGAAATAATTGATTATTAAATAGACAAAAATAAATGTATATGAGAATGGTACCATGTTAAAATGATGGGATCATCTTATTTTAAAAGGATACATTTATTAGGGTGAAATTAAAAATTATTTTCTGTCATACAAGTGTCATGTGTTATTGAGAAAATATTTAAAAAAAATTAATTATTAAAATAAAATGTTAATTTATTATTATTATTATAATTAATTATTTAAACAAGGAAAATAATTTTTAAAATTTTATATTGTTTTATAACAAAAGAAATTTTAAAAAACTGAAGAATAAATAAACTCCTTTAATGCTCAACAGGGATATTTGCGCTATTCCATTATTAAACAATATTTTCTTGTTCAATTTTGTCAACTGATCAATTTAAGTATCAAAAATAATCCTTTGCCTGCATGACAATTGGTTGTCATTGACATGGGGAAGTTTTAGATGCTTGTCTCAGCGCTGGCTACGAATTTTTCAGATAGTATGAGTGCTAATGATTGTCATGACCGCACAATTTTCCATAACTGTATTAATTTCTGCTATTTTAAATCCTAATGATCCGAGTATTTGGTAGTTTGAGGGATACACGACCCTCCGGCTCCAATTTAAAAATGTTCTGATGTCATGGCATCATGTTCTTCCGAATTCGGATTCTGCTTCGCCCAAAGAAATATAATATTTTTGTTTGTTTGCTTCGTCATTACCTCTAATAGATCCTCTGATTCAAAGGAGACTTTGATGTTGACCAATTTTATATTAGGAATTAAGTTTTGATCTGAAAAAATTTTTTTTCTTTTGACGTGTATTTCCCATTTCTTTTAAAGTGTCTATAACAAATTAACTATGATATTGTGTACTTCATCGTGCCATTTCGTACCATAGGCACTGTGCAGATGCAGCCACATAGGCCATGTGATGCAGTTTCTTTTTTCTCATATCAATTTCTACAGTTGTCGGGTTTATTTTTTGGTAAATCATCAATAAGATACTTCTGATATCATTCATCTGTGCTGCATAGATTTCCGTTCATCAGTTTTTTTAGGCAATCATTTAAGACAATTTTTTGCCAGTATTTCTGAGCTACACAGACATCTTTTCCCCAATTTTCTATTGTAAGAACGGACCTTTGCAGGTGAATTTCGAAATTTTCGAATATTGTTATTTTAATTCTACCTTTGATGATTGCAATGTTTCCGCTGTTGTTGTTGTACAGTTCATTCTTTTGCGACATCTGCACTGCTTGCCCTGACTTGCACCATGACCTATTCCAATGTACCTATTTCATTTATTTTATTTTTTAATTTTCATAAAAATTAGATTCAAATCTTCAAAAATAAGATTCCTATATAAAGTAGATTTATGGAATAGTTACGAAATTAAAAATATTAAATTAAAATTCATTATGAAAATGATTAAAAAAAATTTTTCTCCAAAACACCAAAGGTTTTTCGGAAAAAAAATGTTATGACTTCCGAATTTATCACTGAAGAAAATATTACGGATAAAACGTTAATTATAACAAAAAATATCAGTCTGAATATACAAATAAAAATGGAAATAGAAATTGCTAAATTGATTTTTCATTTTTGATACTTTCAAATTGTATATTTTCATTAAAAAATATCATTAATTAATTAATAATTAATTGATTTTCTTCCACATTGCTTGATTAATAAATCAAAATCGTCTTTCTAGATGCATATAAAAAAAGTAATCTCCACCATTGGAGGAATCGTTCATTATTTTTAATTATATGGATTTGTACTAATTCTTGAAAAAATTAATCAAAAATCACCAGTCTTCACCATTCGGGTAGTTTTATTATTCATTTAATGCGAATTTCGCTGGAATTGAAAGTCTATACTTTGCTTTGTTATTCCAATGATCTTTGAAAAATTTCTGCCCCTGTCATTAATCCAATTTTAATTGAAAATTAACAATTGATTCTTTTCATTACAAAATATCGATTAATCAATTAACTATTTCTCGATTTGAAAATGCCTTTCATTTAATTAACCTTTTTCCCTCTTGTTCAAATGTCCTCTCCACAACACTTCGACAAATAAAGGAGAAGATTCTCTTTTCCATCTTTTTCATTGTTTTACAGTTTCAAATCGATATTTATAAAGACAAAAAACAAAGATCAAAATTACTTGTTATTATTATTTATTATTTCTTCTTCAACTTCTTCTTCTTCTTCTTCTTCTTCTTCTTCTTATTATTATTATTATTATTATTATTATTATTATTATTATTATTAT
>JBBMKC010004398.1:0-19362 GCA_037834085.1 Bipalium vagum | reverse complement strand
TTATATAATAATATGAATTTAAATAAAAAATTTACGTTTTTTCTTTTTCGCTTTCAGAACTTTTCACGCAACCTATACTAATTACAAAAATTTAAATTATAAGAAAAAATATAATAATAAGATTATAATAAATAAAGAAATTTTACTTGTTCGCATAAATAACTTGTGAATGTGTTTTCAAATTGTTGCCTTAATCATATTTATATTCAATTTGATCTTCGTGGGTGATTTATTTTGAATATTTATTTTGATCTAATATATTGCCGTGATGGATTTAATTATGCAGGAGCTCGTTTGTCTTGTAATTGTAAGTGCAATTTGTTATTTTCAATTTATATTTATATATATACATTTTTTAATTATTGTTTTATTTTTAGTAATATTTTTTTACTAAATTTATAATTTTTTATCAATATATTTCTATTTATATTTTCTATCATTAAATTATATGTATAAAATCTATTTTTAGTAAGTTATACTTACTAAATTATTTTTCTGTATTTTTATATTTAGATTTTTTTGTTTTAATTGATGATAACAATAAAAATAATAACCGCAACAATAGTAATAATTATTTTTTTTATTTATTTATATTTTATTCCATTTAATTTTTATTTAATTTCTTTTTAATTGTTTTCCGGGGAAGGATTCTTTCACATTAACAATAAAAAGTAAAAAGTGAATATCACTAATTACAGTGCTAGTAAAAAGTCTGTTCAGCCCCTAAAAAAAAACTAATTTTTATTGAAAAGAATATTTTAAACAACGAAATTTATTAAATGAACAAGTCTTAATATTAAATAGGATATCCCTTGGATTCCTTGACCAATTTTAATCTTTTGGGCATTGAGTTCACAATTTTCTGGCATGTGTTACGAGAAAGGTTGTACCATTTGTTTTTGATCTCATTCCATAAATCTTCAGCACAATTATGTTTCATTGGACTTAGTTGACGTTTAAGGATACCCCAGATATTTTCTATGGGATTCAGGTCAGGAGAATTACCTGGCCAAGGTAAGACTCAATATTTTTATTTTTTAGGAAAGCCTGGGTACTTTTGGCCTTATGAGGAGAAGCTAAATCTTGTTGAAAAACGAATGCTGCTTTTGGAAAGACTAAGCATTTGCCAACTAGATCTAAGTCATGAAAAATGTCTTTTTGATATCTCTCGGCATTCATATTTCCAGTGATTTTTTTTAGAAATCCAACTCCATTACTGCTGAAGCAACCCCAGACATGAATGGATGGGCCATTTCCCATAACTGGGTGGGTAAAGGTAGGGTTATACTTTTCAAATGCGAATAGGATTGAAAGAAACACTCATTGCTGAATACTACATCTCCCCATTTATCTGCATCCCAAGCACTGTAAGTCTTAACCCAGGAAAGTCTTTTGAATCGTTGATGCATTTTCAAATATGGCTTCTTAATTTCTGTAAAACTTCGAAAACCATATTTTTTTTTCAGAATTTTCTGGACGGTATTGACAGATACATTTCTGACATAACTTGAATTGTACCTATTGGTGATATAAGGAACAGATGCAAAGCGGTTCGCTTTGTAAATGCATCTTATAGCTCGTGAAGCTAGTGGTGAAACAATGGTTGGTCTGCCTTTTCTCATCCTATCACTCACCGAACCTGTTTCGAGATATTTCTTCCAAATATATTGCATGCCAAGTTTTGTCACCGTCTTGTTGTACTTTTCCAAGATTTATTGACATATTTCAGTCCAAGAATATTCATTATTCCGTAATGCAAAAATGCAACATCTTTGTAATTCTGTTAAATATCTAGACATTTTATTTATCTAAAACAATAAATTTGTAGATTTTTTGACAAATATAATTTAAAAATATGTTATATTTGATTACATTATTTAAATATCTTTACAAAAAGTTAATATTTAAACAACTATTTATAATTAAATTGAAATATAAATCAAAATTAGTATTTTTGATAGGGGGTGAACAGACTTTTTACGCGCTTTGTATTTAAAGATTTTCTGTTCATTTATCTGTGTAATTAACTTTTTGAGAAAAATTTTAGATTAAAAAAAGAAAATATTTGTGCCATTATTGGCAGAAAAATTAGGGATAGCTTATCACTTTCCAAGTTGAAAAATTTTTTTAGAATAGAAAAATCCAAAACAATATTTTAAAAAAATAAATAGAACATTGAGATTTCATGGGGTAATTATTCATTGAAGCTTAAAATTTGAGTAAAATAAGAATTAGAGATCTTTCAATTTGTAAAATTCTCTTTTAAGACAGTAAGATGAACAAAAAGTAACACGTTATTGGAGTTCAAACAACAAAATATTGTTTTAAATTCGAAAGAGTATAGAACAAATTGGAAGATCGATATGACTTTTAATAGATAAGTCAAGATAAAAGACTAGAGGGAATTTTCTATTGTTCATACATTGCAAAGCGAGTGAAACTAATAAACTTGGAGATGAATTTGTAAACCGTTAATCATTTTCCTTATTCCCCAGACCATGCACATACCGAATATTATTTCTTTTAGGAATCTGGATAACTTTTTAAAGGGAAAAATTTATTTTCTCCCGAGGCTGTCCAAAATGCCTTTATGCAATTCATCGAATCTCTGAAACCTGAGTTTTTTGATAAAAAGCATCTCCGATCTGCCAACAAAGTGACAGACGCATATACTTGCTGAAGGTGCTTACTTTCATTAAATAAATTGGTCCTTATCAAAGATTTCTTTAATAAATCTACTTTCATACTTTATGACATAATAGATGGATATAATTATTAGGGTGAAACATAAAAAGAGAATCAGTGATGGCTTCAAATATTAATTTTCATGATAGGAAAATTAACCTCTAATAATAAATAATTATTTAACGAACCCCTGCCATTAATCTTCATAATTTAAAACTATTATATATTTCAATTAATATTTACAGGGTTTTTAATTCAAGTCGGAACTATTTAATTTCAAATTCGTATTTTAGGATTTCATATTTCGAAACTATCTTTCACCGTGTCCCTAGTAATTGTATCTAGTTCTTCTTTCATGGCATATAATAATTCATCTTCTGAAGTACAATTGTTTCTTTTACAAAATTCTTCCATTTCAAAACATATTTTCGATTGGGTTCAGCATTGGAGAGTAGAGTGAAAGGTATTTTATAGAATGTCCCTTTCCTTGAAAAATCTCTGTCACTGCTACACTTGTGAAAAGGAAAGTTGTCCATTATAACCACACATTTACTGACTGTTTCGTTTTCAATATATTCAAAAAAATTATTTATGTATCTCCGAAATGAGCTACTACTGTAAGGCTTGTAATTAATTTCATGAAAGGACATTCCATTTCTTGATATATCACATCAAACACTTGCATTTTTAGATTTATTATTTTTAACTGTTGTTACTGATATTGAACCAATCTTTGCCCTGCCTTTAATAACTCTCATGGTCAAATATTAGGGTCAGAAAATTCATCATCCAACGTATCAAACAGTAATGCATATTGTTTCCGAAGTTCAATTGTTTTGGAATCATTTCTTTTCTCTGTGATCATCTTTTGCATTTTCAAGTTGTAATGTAGGGTTCTTACTATAGCTAGGCATATTTTTACCTGAAACTTTTCAAAAATTACTTTTTGAATATTCCGTAATGTTTCTGTGCAATCATTATCTACAATCTCTTGGATGAAAGTTTTTATTTCATAATTTATCTTATGATATTTTTTTCAACCTCGTTTCCCCCCGTAAATTCACCTGGTGCTTTGAATGTTGTAATTGTGCGGCTTAATGTACTTTTAGGTAGGTTTTCATTTTTGGAAATAGAACTTTGGTTCATATTATTTTGATAATTTGAGACAATTTTATGTCTTGAGTCATTATTGATAATTTTATAATGTTTATTCTCTGTAACCTCTTAATTGATACACGTATAATCTTCATATCAGTCTGAACTATTCATGATCTAATCTAAAAATGAGGAAATGGAAAAAATACAATAAATTTCATAGCCAATTACCAATAATAGAGAATAATAGATAAAATACGAATTTGAATTAAAAATGTATCAACTTGAATTAAAACAAACGAATTTGAATTAAAAATGTACTAAATAGAATTACAATTATTCCAACTTGAATTAAAAAGCCTGTATCTTTATCATTGAAAATTATTTTAAGAACGTCTTTAGTCAAGATAATTTTTGATAATTGTTGGGAACATAAAAATAATTGAGATTAAACAAATAATAAGTATTTATTAAAATATATAAATGAAAAAATAATATTTTTTAAAAAATTTTGATGATATAAAGAATAAATAAAAGTAAAAATATAAAGAATTTTTAAAGAATTATAATTCCTAAATTAAAAAAATAAAAAGTAAACAAATTTTAATAAGATTTTTACCATAAGCCAATAGGACACTGCTCCTTTCTTCTGCTCGAAAAATGAAATTAAATAAGAACGAAAAGATGCAAATGAATGTGAAGGAAGTCTTTACAAATTTGCTGATTGTGAGCTCGGTTGAGGTTAAGTAATAGTCAATTCTTCTAACAGATTAAGTTTTAGCTAACAATATTATTATTTTTATTTTTAAAAGAAAATACTTTTAGAAATAAAAAACATGTTTATTTTTGTATTCGGATTTTTGTAAGTCCTTTTTAAGCAAAAATATATTTATTAAGTGTTCCATATGAAATGTCCGATTGTGTAATAAATAAAAAAATTTTAAAAAGTCCAAAAAAATTTTTATTTAAATAAAATATTCAAAAATGGATTCTACACATTTTCCCCATCTAGAGACAAATTTCAGAATCACATTTACATAAAAATCTGAATTTATGGAGTCCAGGAATTCGGATATGGTGATATAGACATCACCATGATCAGCAATAATTCTTTGAACCAACAAATTATCCAAATGCTTAAAAAATGGTAATCGGTCGGAGATAAGCCTAGTGAATAAGGAGGATGTGGTAAAATTTCAATGTTTAAGTATTTCAAGTTTTGCAACGTCTTCTTTTCCACATGTGGTCTTGCATTGTCATGTAATAGGGTGACTCCTTTTCTATTGATTAGTGACGGTTGTTTAATACATAATGTTTTCTGCATTATTTCAATTTTAGAACAATATTGTCACAGTTAATAGTTTCACCTTGCTTTAGTAACGAAAAATATATGACACAAGCTATAGACAACCATACTGTGAGCATTGTCTTTTTCTGGTGTACTTTTTAATATTTATATACATTTACTTTACATAAAAGTTATAATCAACCTCTTTAACTGATTAATTTTTTCTGATATTATGTGATGTATCAAAATGTAAACGCTTGCTTCATTTGGGATTTTGGGTTAACTAGATCAAGAGATAATAAGTCTATCTAAATAAAATTTATTAAATATATTAGGTTGTAGCATAATTTTTTGTGATTTTCAATAATATATTGTGAGTCAAAATGATCTCCCACTTAGAAAAATGATTTAAAACACAATAAGGTAAAACTTAATATTTCTTTTTAAATCTTTGCGCAGATGCAATACTGTGAAATAAATACTATTGTTCCTCGGAAGATACGATATTTTTAATTACCAATGTAATTTCATCTGACTTAAATAGTGTAAGACCCTGGTTGCAGTAGATGACCAGGCAACGAGCGGTCTTTTTGCTCTGTTGTGGAATCCCTGTAGCCGAAAGGCCGCTTTTAATCAATATATAAACACTGTCAACCTGACGAATACAGAAAAAAAGAAAAAAAGAAGGAGAAACATTGTACCGGAAGCAGATTTTCCTCGAATCAAGAGGTTTTTCATAGATAAATGTTTGTTTTGATGAGGATTTATCTTGTCTGCTACAGTGCTGAGAGACCTGCGTAAATGGCTCTTTCATCAATTCTCTCCTTGGTATTGCGTTCCTCCGGAATTAAAGTTAATCTTTTTCGGGTGATATTCATCTTTAATTTTCTGAATACAGTTGAAATAGAAATGCAATGAAAACATGCAACTATTAATTTGCAATACCCTGTAAGTTATCCTTATTAAAAACGAACATACAAATGTCAAAAAAACATTTATTGATCAAATTTCCAACAGTATGATATATGACCACCATTCTTTTCTGCACAATCCGCAATTCGGCGTGGCATACTGTCGAACAAAAACTTGAAGGCTTCAAAAGGAACTATATTCACTGCTCTTTCAGTCAATGTTTTAAAGATTCCCGGGAAGCCGGTGGTTCCACATACTCCGTTTTCGCAATCTATTGCCAAGTACATCCAAAAAATGTTGTATAACGGAGAGATCTGGAGAGCGCAGCAGTCATGGAATGATATTAGTTGTATTTTGTTTTAAAGCAGCGATGGTAACTTCACAAAAATGAGGATGTGCGTTGTCATGCTGGAACCAGAAGTTGTTGTGATGTTTTTTAAAGTTAACAACATTCTTCTCAATAATTTCTTAAGCATATTTCTCATCATTCAAAGTTCTATCAATCATTATCAAAGGGACTAATTGTTGAGAAGACATGATAATATTATTCGCATGATTATAAACTTCATATACATTACCTATATATAAATTATGATGATGTCTAGGACAGTAAAAATAAATTTAACTATCAAATGAATGGTTTCATGAGCCGTTTTCAAGATGTGAGGATAATTTTGGAACACGTGTAATATATTTATAAGTAAAACATGTTATTTAAAAATAATAATGAAAAAACAAACGATAATGTAGTTTCCATTATTTTTTAAGACATTCTCAAATCTTTTATTCCAATGATCGTTAGACTACTTAGAAGTCACTTTTTAAAGTTCTTTTCCTACTCAAAAATAATATCTTTCATTTAGTTAGAGAGCCATAGAAATCTGTTGGTGCAATAACTGGGAAATATGGTGGGTGCTAAAGAACCTTTCAATCAAGTTCTTGGATAGTGGTTTTGACTATATTTGAAGTATATGGTTTTGCTTTATTATGGAGAAAAATGACTTTGGTTTCTTGAAATAACCGTTAAAACGAAGGTAATACCATCACCTTTTTAAGTCACTAAAAACAATTTGTATATCACAGAATAATTTCCTATTTTTAAATGTTTCGGGTCTCCTTGTTGTGACAAGTCTTAGTTGAAAATCGTATAAACAAAGCTTTTTAAATTAATTTTTTAGTATTTCTTTGATGAAATATTAATTATTTAATTTAGAAATTATTAGAATGCTCCAGACTTTCCGACTACCTTAATATAATCATAAAATAAATATTTATTTTTTATAAAAAAAGAATATTTAAATATATGTATATTTCAAATTATTTATATTTTTCTTTATAATAAATAAATATTAATTTTTTCTATTTTGATACACTTTGAAATATGTTCCGATTTTTTCCAGTAATAATTAATAGATTTATTTTATATTTAGATCCACGTTTTGGTTTGCAGTAATTAAATAAATATATAACGAAAATTATTTTAAAAATGGTAATTGAAATCACTTTTTTTATTAATAGAAAATAAAATATTTAAATGTTTTCATCAAAATAAGTTTAATTTTTGTTTAAAATTAAAGAATATTTCCTATAAATATTATATAATTTTGCAAAAGAGCTAAGAGTGATTATGAACAATTTTGATAGCATTGATGAACGAAAGATATGCGAATCATTATCAATAAAAGATCGAAATCCAGAGATTAACATAAAAACAGGGAAAAGTATGTTATATGATAAAGTAAAATTGTTATTTTATTTTTTAAATTAAAATTAATTAAATTTTAATAAAATTAAAAATTAATTTAAATACATTTTTACAAGTATATAATACGTGGGTGGTTAGAAGCTTCACGAAATGAAGCATAAAGAAAATTTGTATGACCAAGTCATTATATTTATCGTGAAACATTATTGATATTAATAAATTTCAAATATCAAATCAATTGGTAAAGTATTTGTTTTTCTGCATCAATCTAAATTAACTAGTTTTGGCTTTTTTAGAAAATGGACAAATATATTTTTGTATATCTTCTTATAGGACATTCCAAAATTTTTGTGTTTTACATTTTAAAAATTAATTTAATTAAACCTTTTAATACAAGCGGAATAATAAGTAATAGAATAATCCAAAATAATTAATGAAATACTCCAAAATTATTTAAATAAGATTATTGAAAAAATTTTGATTTGTTCAATTTTATCATTTCCCTTTAAAATTTTAGAATTAAAATTTTTTGAAATCAAAATATAAATTTTATAATTAAAGAATTTATTCTGAGATTTTCAGTTTACAAATCGTTTTATATACTTCAAAATTTGATAATATTGCCCATAGAGAATAAAATGAATTAAAATATTTTAAAATAATTATGCGACTTTAAAATTAAAAATTTAATGAATTTATTTGATCTGAAATTTTTGATGAAATTAAATTTTTGATGAATTTGCAATACTGAGAACCATTAAAGAAACGCTAAAAAATAAAATTCATATAGTAATTAATTATTTTGGTAATTTTTAATAACCAAATTAAGATTTTGAACGAAAAAATTATGGGACTATCAATAGAATAACATTATCAATCATATACAGAGTTTTAAATAAGTCCTTTCCGATTTTTAATGAAATATATAATGTATATAATATAAATAAATAAATAAATTTTCTATGGGTTTGATAATTTTGATAATGAAATTGTTTTAAAAGATTAAATAAATTAATTTCAACCAATAATAATGAAAATATTAAGATTATAAAATTAAAAACCAGTTATATATCATTGCAGTTGACGAAATAAACATCAAAATAAATAAATGATTTAAGAAGAATGTTAGTTAATTAAAACAGAACAGTAACAATATCAATTATATTATATATATATATATTATACCGATCTAAACTATTAGGCAGGTACTCGCATTTTTATACATAACATAAGTAGAACCCCTTGTTTATGACATGTTTTACAGTTAATTTATTTATAAAATTTAACATTTAATTCAAACTAAGAAGAAAAATATATTTATATCATATTTTATATCATATATAACAATACACGTACATTAAGCCTGTCCACCTCTGGTATGTCATGTACCTATATAAAATAATCAATATTAATAATATATTGTTAAGTTTGCTGAAAACGTGTATTTAAAAAGAGTTGGGTTAAAAAGATCGATGTTGGATTTTTGAGAAACTTAACATAAACTGTTTATAACTCAGAATGTTTTAGTGCGCCTATGAACGGAGTTAAATTTTCGAGTGACAACTTAAATAAAAATACCGATTGTAAAATACAAACTTTTAAACTTTTAAACTTTAAAACGATAAACTGAGATAATAAAGTTTTTATTAAAATATATTTTTTTATATAAATCTACAATTTTATTATTGTTACAAATTATTTTTGAGTTAAAAACCGAGATATGAAGATTGCTAAGAAAAGTCACAACACCTTCGGTATCCTATTGTCAAGGGCTCTCAGATAAAAATTCGGTTCTCCGTCCTACTTGACGTGAAGAACGCAAAAAAAGAAGATACTGGGAAATCAGTGAAAAACAAAAATTTTTTTGATCCTAAAGTGTTGGAGTAGCTGTTCAATCTTTAGTATTTATTTATAAAGTTTAATTAATAACTTATAGATCTCAGTACAGTACTAAAGGAAGCTGAATTTTATTGCATTATAATTCGTAATCGAATTATAGCTTAATTTTTAATTTTGAATTCCTATTATTTACTTGATTATAGGTTCACCTGCAAGCAGTGTGACACCAAAATTATTACATTTTTATTTAATTTAATAAAAATAAAAGTTTATTTAGATTTTTAGTCAAATCTATTAAACCTATCGCAATAAAATAATTTACTATTTGTTTGAAGCTTTCCTTTCTTTTTGATGCTGGTTATCGATACTAATCGTTTAATGGTCTATTATTTGTTGGCTCCTTTCTCAGCTTCTAGATTTGCGTCTAATGCTTCCTTCTGGCTTTGTCAGTTCCACTAAGTTTTATTCGAGTTTCAATTTGTCGGTTCCACTGAGTTCGATTCTGATTTTGCTTGTCCGTTCCACTTTTCTTGGAGTGTTTATTTGTGTCTATTTTTGTATATTTCGCTACTGAAACACTTCAGTATTTATATTATTTTGCATTTTTAAATTTAGTAATTTTTTATTTTTAGAATTTACCTTAAAATTTTTCACTATAAATTTTTTTATAGAAATATTTATTAAAAACTTTTTTCAAAAAGTATTTATAGTAATTTTATTTTACTAAACATTTTTTCCGATAATTTTACAAATTAATCATCAAAATGATTATTTTTTAATTATTTATAATTATAATAATAATTTTTATATACATATTTTATATTTTTTTAAGAAGGAAAGAAAAATTAGATAATTAAACCCGGGTTTTAACCTTTACATGGAATAAATAAATAGATAAAATTACAGAAAATTATATTTTGGTTTTGTACATAAAAAATAAAACTACATAAAATGAAATAAATGATCAGTGTTTAAAATGTTTAATATCAATATTATTATTTCGAAGGATTTAGTTGATATGGACTGAAGGTCTCTAAAATAGTATTATTACATACCAATATAAATATTTAGAACTATGAATATGGTAAACTTAAATTTTCTTAAATTCTTTTCCACAAATGCTTTAAGCAAAGTGCAGAAATCATTTAGACTTCACTATAGTTACAAAAATCATTTCATACATAGAGTTCCGTTTTTGATTCATTTTATGAGCGATATTCTTGAAAAAAGCTCAAAGAACAGTTTTCATTACTTTTCTAACCAATGTTCATACAGGAAACCGACATTGATCCAATAATTCACGAACAACAATGATAAGTACCGATCTCTTTGGAGATCGAAAAAATCTTTCAATTTAAACAAAAAAATATATAAAAATTTAATCTTAAAAACAAATTTAAAAAATTGATTAAATTTCACTTCTTATTATTCAATAAAATTCTGTTTAACTTATGATATTCCATTTTTTATTGATTATTATATCTTTTTTTATCTGATTTTATCAATTTTAAAGAAGAAATTACAATTTAAAACCAGTGAAACCCTGACGACTTCAAATATTGAAAATGTGCACAATTAAATGATCAATTATGAAAATATCCTTAACTCAGCTTAAAAATATTATTTTTAATAATATTTTAGTAATATTTTCTTAAATTAATTTAATTTTGAAAATAATTTTGAAAAACCTGAATATTTTTGAACGGAATTTTTCAGTTTTAATTAACACTTTAACTGATATTTTAAAATAATTTATTATTAAATAATAAAAAATTTATCTAAATATTGACATTCAAACGAACATTCAGAAAAAAATCAACAAGTTTATCAAAAAGTCACGCTAAATTATTGGAATTTTTGTCATGAAAATGTCAAATTTTAATAGGAAACTTGAAATAGCACATATTTTTATTCCATGTTCAACGTTATCTTTTTAAAGTAAAATCTTTCACAATGTCAGTCACAAAGATTCAGTAATTGAAAAATTGTCAGTTAAATTTTACAAAATTTTTTTAAAAAATTTTTCCATTTTGGTTTCACTACATTTTCGGGAAAATAATAATAATTATTATTATTAATTATAATTAATAAAAATTTAATACACTAGTCCATAAAGACAATGTTTTTTATAAGGGTCCTTTGGGCTAGAAATTTGTCCATTAATTAGTTTTTTTGTTTGTAATTATCGTAAAAGATCAATATTTTCCATCACCAGCATTTCAAAAATGGACCAGTGTAATGCACTGAAGCAAGGAAAACATCATCTCTATTCTTCAGTTTTAAAGGGCTTTTATTCGGCTTTCTTTAGTGAGTACAGTCCTGAGTTGTGATATATTCAAATCTCATATTGTTGTTAGTCATTAATATAACTCTTTGCTCGGCAAGAAGAATTGGGTTATTCGGAAAGTCACTTCGCTTTTTTATACCTATCTTTAAATATTAATTTAAAGCACTTAAGTCATTTTAAAGGTTGGGATATTCAAATTGCCTGGTAGATGGGAGAAGGTCTTGGAACAAAAAGGACAAAACATCATTGATTAAAATATTTATTACTAATAAAACTTTTAGTCTTACTTTTTACTAAAAAAATGCGAAATGGCTTTCCAAACAACCCAATAACTGACAACTGTGCTTCAGAAAATTGTTTTTGCCGATCCAGAAAGACATTAACCACGATTGATCGTAAGATTAAAAGAATTTTTACTCTTAACCCAAACGTTAGGAACTCCTCAATCTCAGCTGCCATCACATTTGCAAAGTCAATCTTCTACTAAACATAAATTTCTTTCAAAAGAAATGGGGCTTGTTGCATAAAATGGATATTGCCATTTATCCAAATATTATTGAAGATCCACTTCTTCATTGATTGTCTAGACTCAATTTCATTGTATTTCAACATGACGGGGCTCGAGCAAAGTACGTCAGAAAATGGTTTCAACAAAATAACATTATCCTTTTACAATCTTGGTCTGGCGCGTGGCCTGATTCTTAGACAATAGAAAATTGTTCATTCCTACTAAAGAAAAAAGTTTCGTTGATAAAGCCCAAGTCGACGAAAAACTTGCGCCACTGATTTAGACATGTCTTGGGATATGATATAACTTCAGATTATTGACGAGAATTGATCCAGCACATGCTCCGAAGAATTGCTGATATTCTCAAGACTAAATGAATGCTGATAATATTTTTTATTGTAATTTTCTCTTTTTCTATTTAATGTATATTAAAGTGATGTAAGAGGCACAGAAAAACCGCATTCCGAATATGCAATGCAAAGATTCTGGCAATTACAGTTTTGTGGTAAGGATTTTCGTACCCAGAATACCTACGAACAAGCAGCTAGTATGTATTGTTAAGATAGTGCTCGTATGTACATTGTATGACAATAAAGTTCCAGGACTATTTTTATAATGCGAATTATAATGTGCAAAATGAATTTTATTTATGTTGGCGGCACATGATACAGTTCATTGACATTCCTGAATATTTTATTTCAGTTAATCTGCTAACATTTTAAGTATTGTCATAATTTCAGAATGGAACAGAAAATGAATATAAAATTTTGCTAAGTGTTAGGCAAAAGACTTACCCAGGCCTACGAAATGTTGAAAATCGTGATTGGGAACATTACAATGTCATGATCTGGAGTCTTTGAATGATGTTCTCGCTTTTATGCAGGCCGTGATGATCCTTTCTATCATGACAGAATGTCCAGAAATGATGAAAACATGGACAAAATTAAAGAAGTTGTTGAAGACGGTAAGCGTATTACATTAAGAATGCTGGAAAATCAAACTGGAATCAATAGAGAATTGATTCGGAGAATGTTGATTGAGGATTTAGGTAAGTAAAAGATATGTTCACTGTTTGTTCCTCACAGACTGATTCCTGAAAAATTGCAACAGAGAGTTGATTGCTGCAGAAATTTCATTTTCACTTGTGATACTGACAAAAATTTATCAAATCAATTTTTACTGGTGATGAGTCATGGTGTTTTCAATATGAGTCTGAAACCAAACGACAGAACATGCAATGGTGTTCAAAGAGCTCTCCAAAACCAAAAAGTTGCGGCTACAACAATCAAAAATTAAAACCCTCCTGATCACGGTTTTTGATCCTGATAGAGTCGTTCACAAAGAATTCCTATCTTCTAATAAAACAGTCAATGCTGTTTATTATAAAAAATTGATGTGTCGACTTTTGGAAAGACTTCACAGAATTCGATCTCAGTACAGTACTAAAGGAAGCTGGATTTTATGCAGTTATCAGGAGAAGGTTACATGACAATGACTTAAAATCCATATATCCAACTCAAGTTAATACCAATATGGATTCTTCATATATTACGGAACTCGTACTAAATTTGACCTTACCATTACAGAAAATTCAGTGATCCTCAAAGTCATCTCAAATAGTTCTGGAAAATTATTTAAATTCAAGCCTCTAATTCTTGAGAGGAAAGTTATCATTTTTGGTGTTGCATATGAGCTGATGGGAGTGGGTTTTTGGGTAAAAAAATTCTACCAATGAGGGAAAAGAAGTGAAACTCCAACCATTGACTGAGAACGCCCCTACAAAGCGTACGGAATGAAGATACAGGGTTTGAAAAAAATAAGGAAAGAAATTCAGGACAAAAGCAGGAAGAAATGATCGACATGTCAAAAAACTAAAAATCGATTCATTTTACTCTTTGATCATTTGAAGAATGTATTATCGACCTTAAGAAAACGTATTTTAACGCATTTTGATTTTATGTAAATGTGTGAATTGGTTCCGAAGCGTGAATTTCATGGTTTATTTATTCTCAGATGTTTCTTGCGGGACAGTAACTTACTACATGAAAAATACCATTACTTTGAGAACCCAACCATCTTCGACCTTATATAAGAACAGGAAATATACAATTGAGAAAATCTACAACGAAATTATGTGGATAAACATCAAAGTAACACGCTGTCGCCTTCATCAAAATGAACGTAGAATTTTCTGATCATCAAAGAATGATTGGTTGTTTATTTAATAAATTAAACAATAATTTTTAAATATTTATTTTTTTTGTCTCATGATGTTTTTTTTATTATCAAAAATATTTACTTGGAGCGTTGAAAAACTCACTCAAAAATTGACGAAACAAAAACTAGTGATAATAATCATTTAATTATTATTAAATATTTTATTATTATGTAACAATTAAATTTAATCCGATAATTAAAATACATTTCCGCAAAAATTTACAATTCTTTCGTTGCTCAATTAAAATAATTAGAGGAAAGAAAAACGGTTTTTACTTGATGACTTGAACATATAAAAAATCAATTGATACCTTTGCACATGTTAATTAAATGGAAAACAATTATCATATTTTAATCGAAATAAACTAATTAATGACGAATTGAAATTAAGTTAAAATTGCTAAAATCTATTGTTCGAAACCACAGGCGATTAGACTGACGGGCTCGAATTTGATACCCCTCATATTGTTCTTTGTATGGGTCCACAGAGAGCGATACTGATCGTTGTTATTTGTTTTATAAAGTGGACTGAAAGTTTTGGTTTTCGGTGAACGTTGAAAATATCTCTTTAATCTGTGGAGAAATACTGAAATAGTCTCTTTAATTTTCTTGAAAAATGACTCTCTGCCTAGCAGAAGTCGATCATATTCGTCAGTAAATCTGATTAAATGACAGACATTTCGCTTTTTTCGGAAAATCTTTAATAAAATCAATAGGACAATTACAACACCGATGATAGAAAAATGGAACATTGTAAGTTTTTGAAAAATTATTTTAATAGTAATTATTTCAACAAAATTAATTAATTTTTTTTATTAATTTAATTATTTTTTAAAAAATTAATTTGAAAAATTAAATTAAATTAATTTTAATTTTTATTTGTGTTAATTAATAAATTTTTAAAAAGATTTAATTTAAAAATCTCAGGAAATTAAAAAAGAATTATATTGGAAAAATTTGGTTTTATAAAGAAAATGTTGAATTCAACGAATAAAATGATTAAAAAATTTTCACATCTTTTAATATTTAAACAAAATAATTTAAAAATATTTGTCATAAAACATTACCATTTTTATGTTATTATAAATAGCATCACATCAGGTTTTAACACTATTCCATTAAGTTATAAATCTATCTGGAAAATCGATTTTGGTCTACAAAAGTATAATAAAGTTTTTAAAATGTCATTTCACTTTATTAAAATTTGACAACTTTGAAATGCAGTATCAAGTTGATCAATAACAATTATTAATATTTTATTTTAATCGAGATAAGAAAGTTGTAGAAGCGGTTCATGAAATTTTGGTATGGAAATATTTTATAGTCTGGGTTAATGCAACAATTGATACGAGAAATTCGAAAATATGACATTCAACTTTCAAGACGTTCCACATATCGATCAATCATCCAATTTCGATGATGATCAACTGATGGCAGTCGTAAGAGATTACTGCCGTCAATCATACAGGAATTTGTTTTAGAGAACAGTGAAACTGTGGCCGTCTACCACCAGATAAAATCAATCAGGTATAGACAAAAACTGGACGTTTGTGTGCCATATCGACT
The DNA here is from genome assembly GCA_037834085.1 of Bipalium vagum. Lineage (NCBI taxonomy): Eukaryota > Metazoa > Platyhelminthes > Tricladida > Geoplanidae > Bipalium > Bipalium vagum. Next base: position 3,260 of record JBBMKC010004398.1, on the reverse strand, counting down.
GAACAAAAAAATCAAAGACAGTCGTTTAAAAATTGCAACTCAAACTCTTACTAGACACAAATGAAGAAACCAACCACAAGGAACGGTTTCTTCATCTAATATATAAACGGAAGATAAGAAATGATGTTTGTATGCAAAGCTGAAGCACAGAAAGTATTGGTCGACTTCAGTTTGCACAACGGCGTTTAGAATGAATGATTTTTGTTTAGTGAAATTGAGCGGTGAAATGATCCAAAAAATCAATAAAAAGAATCAAATGAATAAACAACATTATGAAAGAGAATGGACAGGATAAACAAGTCAAAAATATTTTTCTTCACGAAAATTCGAAACAACACGCAATAAATATTGTCAAAACCGCACTCCAAGAGGTTAACGTTGACGTATTTCAACACCCTCCATATTTCCCAGACCATATGCCAACTGATCTTAATCTAATCTGCTTTTTGAGAACATGGGTGGCTTTATAAAAAGTGGTTGACGTCTTTCTTTTTGAGTAGATCTCGCGATTTCTGGAAAAAAGTTCCGACACTGTTGAAAATTATCATATTGATTGATTTCTCATTAATATTTTTGCTCATAAATATATAAACATTATCCAAAATCACGAAAAATTATGTTACAACTTAAAAATACGAGTTATGAACAATAAATTGATTAGAGATGGATTCAGTTTGGAGAAGAAATTTTCCGGTTGAATGATTATTGGAAAAATTATTCAACGAACTGAATAGATAATTTTCGACAAATCTTATTGGGAAATTACAAGTAATAAATTCTGTAAATTATTAACTAATTAAATAATAAAAGACATTTCGAAGGACTTCTTTTATCCTGAGTATCTGAGAGATACTTTTTGAAAGAAAACCATAATGATTTTATTCATTGACAACGGTGAAGAAATGATATTCCATATTTAATTGTCATAAATTTAATCAACATCGCCGAGTCGTGAGCTACTTCAAACATAAATTGCACTACAATTCCATTTTCGTTAGGGAGATTTGGTTTTTCTTTAGAAATTTCTTGGCATTTTTTACACTTAAAAATAGATAGGTTTCCATTTAATTCAATACAGACAATGGTGAAAGTAATTCAGTCTGTCAGTCGTGATCCTAATACAATTTTTAAGGAAGAGGCCATCTAGTTCAATGGCATCAGATCAATTTTGTACTTTGCAAATTTTCCACGCAAAAAAATGTATTAGGTTTTATCAATAAATAGGGAGGAATAAATTATCTTGTTTTTCCTGAGTATTGTGTAAAAATATATTAGGATACCGAAAAGAAACCGATGATCAGAAAGCAAAGTTTTAAAATAACATATTTGATACGGAATTATATCAATCAATTATGTAATCATTATCATTATCGATAATCATCTATCAATTTTTGTTGCTCAAGGACTGGATACCATAAAAAAAAATGGCAGACTTTCATCAAAAAAGATTGCAAGCTCAATTTTACCCCATCACCGTTGAAAAACATTTTATCTTTAAGGAAAGGCTGCAATGATCGAAAAAGGTGGCCAGATATCAGGGCTATAAGCTGGGCGAGGCAAAACTTCAGAGCCCAACTCACGGATTTCTAGTTGAGTAACTTTAGAAGAGTGCGGCCAAGTGTTATTGTAAATGAGGATAATACCTTCTCTATTAAATAAAGCTGGAGGAGTTTGCAAGTTACAGGAATTCCTTTTGTTGATAATTGTTCCATATCAATGGCAACTTCCAGATTCTCGGCTTTTTATTGTCTATTCTTCTGATGCGAATACCTGAAAAATCCTCTTCAAATTGTCAATTCTTCGAATGTACCTTTAGGAAATGCGCGATCTAATTGTTTTATCTTTTTTGTTGGTCGAATTTCTGATCAAAACCCTCGCCTAAATAGTAGTGGAGATTGGCCGACGACCGCGAATCTCTACTTTGGAAAAGCTATTTCCTCGAAAAGTCCATTAATTCTAAGAAGTATTTATTATTATCTCAACGATGAGATAATATTATGATAAATTATTAATAATATTAATTAATTCTTTTTAAAAGTACATTTTAAAATAATTATTTTATTATTATTATAATCATTACCATTATAGACTTTTAATGGTCTCTAGGTCTACGGTTCGTGAGCTTTGGCAAAGCCAACAAAATCATTTGACATAATAATACATTGTAATAATGAAAGAACCAGCTCAATTAAATATTTTTTTTAATTTAATTTTTCAAATGTTTCCTTATTATCGATTCTTCACTCATTATCACAAACTTTTTATTTCTTTTCTACTTTACATCTTTCCCATTTTCCTTTTCTTATTATATATTAATATATTTTAATAATACGGAAACGTAAAAAAATAAATTTGTTAAAGTTTTCAGGTTTAACATTTATTTAACAAATCCGAAATGTTTCAAGTCATATTGATTTTGAGTATTATTGGCTTTTTAATGGTATTAAAGAAAACCTGGAAAAGGAAGAATGAAAGTTATTTAATCAGATATAGGCAGCAATATCAGTACGTCTTTCCAAATAGTCACTCCACTAACTTACCAGAGACAAGGGAGGATCAGAAAAAAATTGAATATCAAGACATTTTCCTTGAGTGAAACGGAAGATTAGGAAATACTGAAATGGAAGATCTGTCGATTCCTTTCCATACTAAAATAATCAGAAAATTAAAGTTTTAATAAAATGAGGAAAAATATTTTTTAAGTGGTATTTACCAAAGATATGTTTCTAAATAAAAAATTGCGATAACTATCCTATTATGTCTTGAGTACGTATTTAAGTAACATTATTAATATTAATATATAATCTAAAATAATTTATTTCAAAACACTGAGCACATCATCGATTTATTTTGAATTTATTAACTAAATTTTAAAATATCCAAATTTTTTAAGAATTATATTTTAATTAAAATTAAAAAACTTTTTTTAAATAATAAAATTAAAAGTTATATTTAATAAATTTGATAATATACTCATGCTCAAAAGTGTTAGCAATGTAGAATTTATTACCAAAAATAAAGAAAATGTTTTATTTAACTGTTTTAATCTATTTAATTTAAATTTAATTTAATTTTTAATCTAATCAAGAGTTTTTTGTTTTAATATAATAATTACCAAATAATAAAAATGGAAAAGGGCGCCAGACGTGAAATAAGTCAATTCGAACGTGGTCGCATCATTGAATTATTGGAATGTGGCTTATCTAAAGCTGAAGTCGCACGTAGAGTGGGACATTCAAGATGTGCTGTCCGATATGCCT